>JAIPMN010006304.1:779-14224 GCA_020650975.1 Apostichopus californicus
CCCCCCCCCCCAGTGACGACACTATTTATAGAAGAGTATATAATGTATGGTACGATACTAAGACGAGTTCTAATCTTTGAATCTTAAGTAAATCATTGGACAATAAACAAACTGCTGATTATATTACAATACGGACATTATACTTTAGTACACACTGTAACGTAAAGTTTCAACTCACCGGGACAAAGTTGTGCACTGAAGAACCTGTTGAGGTCGCGACAGGCAAGCTCAGTAGACTCATATCCTGTATCCTTGAAGTTAAAGGCGTCCGTAATATTGAACATTCTGACATTCTTTTCGTAAGCAAGCAAAAACGAATCCATTGTGTCCCAACAAATCTTAACGTCGTCGATAAACTTCAACATTTTTTCTTGAAAGGCGTCCACTAGAGCAGTCGTAGCTCGCCCAGATGACGGCACAATCCCACTAGCTACTTCGTTGCAGAGTTCATATCGACTGGAAAAACCAAGGTAAGTTAAAGTAAAACCACGAATATCCCCTTCCAGACTTGCGACGATTGGTCCAGAAACCAACGAAAAGTACTCGTACAATGCATCATAATCCTGGCAGACGTTATGAATAATTGGCAATAATTCAGCTAGGTAAGTTTTAACAGAAAGACGAACCACCGTCTGGAGGTTATTATTAGAGTTGTAAAACTCGTTTGCAGATTCACATATTTCCCTTTTAGAAATCTTTTCTAGAGTCAAGAGTTTCCTTGCCACTTCAACACCAGTGGAGAGCACGTAATAAAGTTTGGGAATTCTCAAGGAGTTCGGATGTCCAATGTTCTGTAAGGCGACCGTTCTCTGAAGACACATTTGTTCAATGAATTTGTAGTCCTTGCTAAATAGAGCTGCGCACACTTTAGACACATCCGCCGCGTATGCAGGTAAGGTTTGAACAATAGAGGACTCAAATACGGTACAAATGACACCGAACCCTTCAGAAAGGGAACTTGATCGTCTAAAAGCTGCCAAAACGCTCGCAGCATCTCCAACGGAGAATCCCGGGAGAAGTTCGCCAGAGTGAACCGAATTTTCCAAGGTCCATGTGTCCAAATTTTTGCCAGGTGGAACAGAGTAAGCAGTTGGGTCAGTTGAAGAACTCTCAACGAGGGAGATGTTGCTGCAGAACTGATTGGCGAATGAACTAAAATCTACTCTTGTATCATAGTCGAAGTTTTTATGAATCCTTGCCCCTACGTCTCGGGCAAAAGATCTTAGAAGCCACTCACATATTTCACCATCAGTGAAACTCACATGGAGTCTATCCAAGAAATCAACTGCTCTTTTGAGATATTCCTCCCACACTGGGTTTCTTGAAAGAAATTGACAAAAACCTACTTCAGCGGGTGCAATGCGGTCAAATACAGACGTCAGGTTTTTTGATTCTGCCTCTTCGCACTGGTTTTCTCTATAGACCCATTCCATACCGAGGGCTACCGGATAAGATAATATTGTCTTACCTCTGTTGACGATATCGTTAATATCCATCCCCAGTGAAAGCCGAAGACCAGAACATCCTCCGAATACATCACCAGAAAAAGGAGAGGGACCAAACCAATCAAGAAGTTCAAAAATAATCGGAGATAGCTTTTCAACTATTTCTTCGTCCGTGAAAGGAGGAGTAATGTATCTTCGTCGCTCGTTTGTTGGTTCCCAAAGATTGTCCCACACATGTATGCACGGAAACACTATGCTTGAACTGGTGTCTTCTCTGAGTGATGTTAGGATTTCGTCACATTCAGAACGGACGAAGTTATCTCCAACCAAGCTGTTAAGAAGTGGTCCATAGTGAACACATACGACTCCCGCAATCACGTCCCAGGAGGGAGCGTTCCAGGCTAAACCGAGAACCTCCATTACTTCGGGAACTGTCGTGATATTACCAAACGTTGCAGGGTTGCCTTGGGACTCCAAGTGAGATAAATCGACCGGTTGTTTTGACCAATCAACTTCCCATTCGATTTGACAACCTGAACGAGCCATGGCTATTGCCGTAAATGACGCGTTCAGTAGGATGTAACAGCACAACCACTTTACGGAATCCATGACTGGGTCCAAGCGTCTCACAGTTTGTTTAAAATTACTGCCCTAAAGACAGAAAAGAAGAATTGATGTAAAGAAAACTCGCAATGTACCCCAAGATTAATATAGGCCTTCATTCTATTTATGCCTTGAGAAGTGTTTCTTTATAATATAATAGCCTTGCAGTGAGAAGTATAGGTAAATATCAATAGCTGCTGCATTATTAATTTAGCTGATCACCTCATTGACCAACGGTATTCTTATTGACGGCGCTACGGGGGAGGGGGTGCACTGGGGGAATTTGCTTTTTAGATTTGTTCCTCCCTCCCCCTTCACTAGTTGCCTAAACCAGATCTGGTACTTATCCAAAATATATTAGAAACAGCCTCTATCGTAAATGCATGAATATGAAAACTTGTCAAATGATAGCACGATTTTGCGTCTAAGTCATTTTACTTGAAGAAACTTCCAAAAGGGGACGGGGAATCCCCTACTCATACATTCCGCCCCATATATAAGTGCTATATATTTTAGCACCTAAAAACAGATATATATATATTCCTTGGGCCCCTGCCCCCCCCCCTCACCCCATCCCGGACTGACTAGGCTGGTGCAGCCACTAGTTATTCTACTACTTGATTACTCTATTACAAATTAGCCATTGGACCAATCAAATTAAACTTCGAATTGGCATCAAACCAAGCATCAGGGGAAAGCATATGTTAAAACCACTCGAATTACTCAAGGCTGGCGTCTGTCAGACATCTATTACTTGATGCGTTAGTCTTAGCGTATCGTAACGTAGATATGTTTTATAAAATGGATTGAGAAATGAGTATAGATGAGATTAAAAAAACAACAACGAACAAGCTTTACAATTTACCACCAGCACAATAAAATGTCTACCATCATAAGGTCATTGTTTCTTTAAAGTAGGGAGAGGTTAAAGGGTATATCCCTCTCCTTCACTTATACTGATTAAATAATTTATTTGAGGCAAATAATCATCATGTACTTATTATATATACTCCACTCGTATGAGTTTTAAACACACCATGTGAAATACTTATTATAAATGGTATACATATACAGGCCAGTATCAATTTGGATAATAATAAATTGTCTGTACTCATATAAGTTGGTCGCACGGGTATAAATTCTCACTAAACGGTTCTGCTCAATCTGTTACTCAAATATATGCAATAATTAAAAACCGTCAGTTTAAAAATTGCGAAAATTAGAGAGAATTGTGGATTTGGTTGCAGATTTTACCAAATCTGTCAGGTACAAGATGACAATTCGTCAAATGAATGTTATCACCCAAGTGAGAGTAGTTTGTGAATTCGGTGAACTCCAAACCCAGTTCGTTGCTCTCAATTCATAAAAGTACATGTGTGAAACGTCAAACACACATGATATTGGAGTATTTCTTCTTTACATATTAAGAAAATATAAAGTGGCGGTTGTAAAACTATTGACCTACTGATTGTCATGAAACTTACGTATATCGAATATCACGATATTGAAAAAATTGATCAAAATCCATTTCAATCCAAGATAAATGTAAAGAATAATGACAAGAAAAATAATAACTTACCAGTTGAGTGAGAGATTTAGCGAGACAGTAGAGCCTTTATCTAGTCGTCAAGGTTTACTAAAATGTCCTTTCGAAAGTTTTATTTTCTTCAATTCTCTTTATCAATTAGGCCTTTATGTTTGTTCTCATTTCGAGAGCGACGTCTTATATACTAATCAGCCAAAGAGATCACTTTAAGTTTATATATGAGTTGATTCAGGAAGTCTTGTTGACATTGTTATTACTGTAACAGCAATCTATCCCATATCCTGTCTTTATGCTGCCATCTTAATTGCTCTATAACAACGAAAAGATCAGAGATTACGAAAACCCTAGATGACCTCGTGACATAAGAGTGACGTATGTTATGGAGCCGTAAATCATTCTTAAATTCGTCTTTCCAGATAACCTCGATTAGTTGGCCTTTTTCAGGAAATTGCGTTTAGTTGTTTGAGACATGAAGAAAGTTAATAAATTTCAAGAAGTTTGAATAATCGACGTTCGGTATGTAGTTTTTATTTTCATATATCTGTCTGCATTTTGTAGCAACACGCACAAAACGTCACTTGCAAGCAACAGAAAGTTAACTTTTTCATATATCTTTTTTTAATGTTATTGATTACATATTTGCGTTTCTTTCTTTGCCGAAGTTTTCGTTGTCCATTAACAAGAAGTATAATGTCCGCAGAAACATTTACCAGAATGAGAAACAGAATAAATCATTACAGAGCAATGACGTATATAACATGAATCACACAACAAAGGGTGATGTATGTTATCGTTCCAAACTAGTCTTGAAATAAGAGATTCCAATACGACGAAAAAGTTTTAATGATTTGATACTTAATTGAATATTGATGTGATCCCGAGTTAAAAAAGAAGAAAGAAATATAAGTAGTATTTGGATTGGATATTACTTCGATTCATCTTGAAACTTTCAAAGCTGAGCAGATCGCTTTAAAGTTGACCAATCATAACAGAACTATAATTCCACCCCCCCCCCCTCAAAAAACAAACTTTAAATTGGACTTAGAGAAAATAGAGCAAAAACTTAAAAAAAATTAACAGAACTTTGAAATGCGGCCCTTTTTGGCATTTGATGAATGTATACAATCTTTTGAGAGGAAAGTTGACCAAAATAAATGAAATAAAATACAAGAATAACGAAAACGAATACTTCTCTTCTCTTTTGTTTCATTCACACTTTGGATACAAGAAACCCAACTCGAATGAATATTCGAAAATGTTTATACAAGGTATGGTAAACAATTACCCATGTACACCCCCTTTAAAGTTGTGGGACATTCGCTTTACAAGTGATCTACCTGTTAAATTGAATTGCATGAATATTCACTGGTAATTCCAGGGAAGTCGCGAACACGTTTTCCAACGGGGACTATCGAGGGAGATACATCCTGTCAAAATGGAACTAGCAAACACGTCCCAATTAAGAAGAATCGTATCCTCCCGGGGACAGATGCCAACCGATAAACCAACTTCGCCGGGAAATGCCTCTTGGAAAATCTCTGGTAAAGTGACACATTAGCACAATGTGATTAAATCAAACGTTCCTGGAATAAAAAAAAACAAAAAGATAGTATCTTTAAATAATTGAAAAGTCAGATATCCGGAGGAATATCACAACGCGTGTTAGGTGGAACTAGGAACGTGTTACAGCAAACCTCTGAGTGACCTTAAGAGTAGTTCTTACTATTAGACAAATATTTCTGCAAGCATCTCGGTTTTCAGAGTTTAAGGTGACATTGTAAGTTCGGTTAGGTGATACTGAGTTCAGAATTGCCATTTTCCAAACAGTTTTAACTTAATTAACATAGCAGACGATAGCTATGCGTAAGACTTTGAAATGATTTTTTTCCTGTCGTAATAACTTTTCATTCTCTTGATTACGGTCATTTGGGTTTCAAACACTCATTTCTGGCTCGATCAAGGCAACCCCCCCCCCCTCCAACCTTCCAAAATAGCTGTTGGTGTGTCTGCTATTTTTTCACCAAATATGATACTGATGTGTTGTGCTTACGCGTAAAATTCCACTACAAATTACGCATCAGTCTTAACTAAGAACAACGACAAAGACAATGACAAAGACAATGACAGTGACAAAGCCAATGACAACGAAAAAGACAATGACAATGACAAAGACAATGACAAAGCCAACGACAAAGACAAAGACAAAGACAACGACAGTGACAAAGACAATGACAGTGACAAAGACAGTGACAATGACAAAGACAATGACAATGACAATGACAAAGACAAAGACAATGACAAAGCCAACGACAAAGACAATGACAGTGACAAAGCCAATGACAACGAAAAAGACAATGACAATGACAAAGACAAAGACAATGACAAAGCCAACGACAAAGACAAAGACAAAGACAAAGACAACGACAGTGACAATGACAAAGACAAAGACAACGACAACGACAGTGACAATGACAAAGACAACGACAAAGACAATGACAAAGCCAACGACAATGACAATGACAGTGACAAAGACAGTGACAAAGACAAAGACAAAGACAACGACAGTGACAATGACAAAGACAAAGACAATGACAAAGACAATGACAGTGACAGTGAAAATGACAAAGACAAAGCCAGTGACAGTAAAAATGACAATGACAAAGACAAAGACAATGCCAGTGACAGTGACAATAACAATGACAAAGCCAACGACAAAGACAGTGACAATGACAATGACAAAGACAAAGACAAAGACAACGACAGTGACAATGACAAAGACAATGTTTCTGAAATACTCAATCGAGTCGGTCGAATGCCTTCTCATATAGTCAAGGAAAATAAGTGCCCCTGAAATATCATTTTCATCACAGTAATTGATAAGATCTAAGATTAATCTATTATTTTCACCTATAAAACGTCCTTCAGGAAACCAGTTTGCTGCGGATAAGATCTGGGAAAACATTCTTCTTACACACAGGAACCCTAACTGACGGTGTTGGTCTATTTACTGAAGATGTCGGTCTTCGCATTGAGCACCGAGACATGTCTATATTTGTTTGTTTTATAATGAACAATGCGTAGATGCAAAAAAAAATAATAATAATAAGGTGCTATATTTTTCTACTTGTTTTGAAATCCATACGGTTATGATTAAACTTCATTGTAGGATGAAAGATGATGTTACTCACGTCAACATTGATATCAGTATCTGCCAATATTTATCGGGTATGAAACATGCCAAAATTGCACATAAGACTTAAAGAATTCGTCATTTGTTTGACAGAAAGTAATTAATTGAATGTTGCGGCAGAGTGACATATACTTCTAATTTGTAAAGATTCTGTTAAAGGCATTGAAGACTCGCCCCATGCCGCCTGCCGCCCTCTGAAAAAAGTTTAACTTTCCGTTGCTTGCAAGTGAATTTTTTTTCTTGTCGCTACAAAATGCAGACAGTAATGAAACGTAATACCTTGTTATCTTTTATCTGGACCTGAGATCAAGGAGTTCCATAATAACTCCCTGCTGAGATGTCCATCGCTGATATGTACACTGTGTTGTGGGTATTGACCGTAGCTGCATGTATGGACTGTACACTAGTGTCTAATTACCGACGGTAACAAGCTAAGCTGTATGTGTATTTTCTGGGATCGATGGTGGTGTCTAACAGTTCTGTTACACCTCATTCGAAACTAGGTCAGATTACCAGCATCAGACGTTTCTTTGTGCGCGAGTCTTCACTCCCTTTAATAGCTCAGTAAAGTAAAGTATAGTAATATGACTGACTCTACTGCTAATTTAATAATGTATTTGCCGCGTCTATTAGATAGCAAGTTCCAATTTGAACTAAGGGAAAACGACCAACCCAACAGGAAATAGCGAGTGCTGAGTTCTTTGACTGTTTTTTTCTTCACAACATGACGGCAAATGATTTGAAACTACCAGCGGCGAAGAAAAAAAGAAGACGCACTTAGCAAAAACATGATCACCATTGGTTCATATCCATGTTGATTTTACTGTTGCCGTTACGTTTAGTCCCCTTTGCCACTTATTTGGCAAGTCCACGAATTCGATGTTATTTAAATATACCGCGTATGAACTGAAGAGTAGACTCACTGTTCACAGGCTCCCGATTCACACAAAAACTACAGTAACAACTATAAATGTGACTCTTACTTGCTGTAAAAGAACCGAAGAATCTGACATTCCAAAAGCTGCATCAACGAAAGATAATATATGTCAGTTACGACTATCTTCTGCTCTGATTATATCCATAGGGTGGCATACACCTATTAGAGTCTACATCACGATTGTTCACCTTCAGAAAAAGTGCCAAAAACCAAAAGGAGAACATCTTTGTTGACCTGTTGTCAATCAGGATCTGGGTTTTGTGGCTTGTGTATTGAAGAGCATGAATGGAAGTACATGTGGTGCAAACATTGGGTCAGTTGAGGCAATTTTAGACCCTTTTAGGCCTCCCAGGAGCAGCGTACGAAAATTGTTTACTACTGAGTGAAGAGGTTTGTTTACAAGTGACGAAAACTTCATGCTCTGAAAGTAAAAAATTTGCACGGTCATGATACGGAAATTTGATGGTGTCAAGAAAGGCCAACTTGTCAGCTATCCGTTTAGCTAGTGAGAACTTCTATCTAGAATTAGAGCCCACATTACTTTTGTGATTTAGTCAATAAGGCTTTTAATGCGCTTATGCTACCATAGACTCGCATAAGCTGGCAGGCAACCTTCTAACTATGCATGATATATTTGTTGGAATTAAATATATCCTCAGTTCTTACTGTAATCCTTAGAGCACACGCTGTACCGATTCGACAGCACGATCCAGGCTTCACTGCGGTACCTTTCAAAGATTTGCACTAGCTACTGTGTTCTCGTGTTTAACGGATGTTCACATACATTTAGGCCTACGGGTATAGGTCGCCACACTAACATAATCATAACCAAGGCTATGTGTATATTTAGTTCTTACTGCCTACTTTAGTAATTGACTTATTAGTCCACAAAACCGATGAAATTGAAATATATCGCGTGTGGATTAAAGACTGTACTAGTTCTAAATATATGTAAGTGTATAATATCAGCAACATAATCAGGTATACTGTGTTGTACATGGGGTCATAATACGTATATTATAAATGATAACCGCGAACATTTTTATGTAGACAAATATTAATAGAACGATGACTGAATAATTACTAAGACTATTACTCAAAAGATCAACAAAAGGAATTTGCATAATATCATACATTTATTATGGTTAAATCTTCTGCATGACAATGCTTATAAAACGTAACACAGTGCACGGATTTCGAAAACTTGGCCCAGATATTAATTTGAAGACAAGAAGCATCACATATACCAATAACAAGATGTAGTGACGTCACTGTCTTACACAAACATACTCCGGGTAAAATATGTGAATCAACTGCACGGTTGTGCTTATACATTTTCAGTTAGAACAAACCCATTCTGTTAACAGATGGTATGTCGTCTCAGCGGAATCCAACAATATTGTTAACAATATTTTCTCAAGTTCGATTTAAAAGCCGACTACGAGTTCCCATCCCCTCCCCTTATAACCAACATGAGTAGTCCTACTGCGTGAATAGGCTTACTGTGTGTAATGTAGTCGTCAAACGACGTAGTCTGTACATTATGTACACAACATAGCACACATTTGAACACATTGTAGAGGCCTAGCTACTTCTCGATTAGTCTTACGAATCGGTTCTCAATCGAACTTCTGAATGGGGAAGGCAGTGACGAAACGTAAACTCTGACATACCATATTGTTGGAATACGCCGAGAGGGCATATAACGTCTTTAAACGCAGTTTCTTTCGCTAATTTACAGCCCCCCCCCCCCATCCCAAGCCCACATAAATTTAATACATTTAATATTGGTAGTACTGTCGGTAATCAATTTATCACATTTATTACTTATGGATGACAATATTACTTCTCACTTTAGTTGAAAAGCCCGTCAAGTTTTCCCTTACCTTCGATATTGATGTTCCCAATTTGTGGTTAATTTAATTGTGCCAGATAGTAGCACTATGACAACATTTCAACAGGTAATGAATCACAATGATCCTGGTTATTGACATTATCATGGAACAAAAATATATATACATACATATCAAAGCATCATGAAAAACTATGTTTGTAAATCAGTTATAACGCAATTTATAATCCCATACAAAAAAGTCCTGCATAAAATCCTGCGGGATTTTATGCAGGATTTATGCCAGGATTTGGCCACATCCTGCATGCTTATGAAGGATTCCTGTACATGCACCATGGAATCCTGCATGCATATGAAGGATTCTTGTACGTTTGGAAGGAATCCTGTTCCATATGCAGGAATCCTATAGGATTCCTGCAGGACTTTTTTGTATGGGATGTATGCTTCTTTTACATCGCTTTGCTTTACAGATTTGGAATCTTTGTCACTAAGTCTTTCATCAGGAGCGGGGGGGGGGGGGGGCACAACATCAGAGGGGCAATTTCTCATTCCACAACCACCACTCGTTATGCTATAAACCGATACACACCGGCCATATCACTTAAATATATTTGATGCGTTAGTATGCTATTAATACTATTTATTGAGATTGTTTATTGTTAACCGTGCTACAAAATGATATGGGATGCCATTTTAAAAATAGCATGTACAGACTAAAAATCAATAATTAAAATAAAATATTAAAATTAACAAAGGCTTAAGATATCCAAAAGACAGTTCTTCATCAAAGGAGCACATTTTATTTGCCAGTAGGGCACATTTGCTATTTTGGAAAAAAAGTGGGGGGGGCACGTGCCCCCAGTGCCCCCCCGGCTCCTACCCCCTGATCAGGAGTGTCTATCTTGAATTTCCACTGTTAACATCCTTCCCATGTCTTTTCATTCCCCAATCCCTCATCAACTGCCAACTTTATAACTTCCTTTGGTGGCGTCTCATCATGGGTAGCCAGCATTTGGTCTCGAACTTTTGGGACCACTGCATTTGCGACTGTTGCCTCCTTATCGCTCGGGTATTTCAAATCGTCTTGTTTCCCAGAGGACCTACTGGGGCCACCTCTGTTAGACCACCACCCTCTGGAATGACATTCCTTGTTTCATCAGTATGGTATGTGACAAAATCGTCTTCGGGAAATGAGTTTGATATCTCTAGAGGCATATGTTGAATACGTTCAGGGGGTTCTGTACTTCTCAATGGCTGATAACTTCCGTTATCTGTTTTTTCATGCTTCTTAATTCCATCTTCATTTCTAGCCCCATGAATATTCAATAGCCCTAATTCTTGTAATATACCCTGCTGATGGGGGTCTGCTTTGCTATAGAACCCTTCCGATGCAGTGTCGCGATAGTCCTCCACACCCCTCGGTGTATCTTTGTGAGATCTATCTTTGTTAATTCCATCTTCATTTCTAGCCCCATGAATATTCAATAGCCCTAATTCTTGTAATATACCCTGCTGATGGGGGTCTGCTTTGCTATAGAACCCTTCCGATGCAGTGTCGCGATAGTCCTCCACACCCCTCGGTGTATCTTTGTAAGATCTATCTGAAACGCTCCCTTCTCTCTCTCTCCCATCCGTTATTTTCTCACTATTATTCGATGTGGCTTCAACTTCCTCTTTAATAACTTCACTCGCCGCATTCTGAGATGGACAAATACCATCCATTTCGTTTTTTGCAAACGTTGTATCTTTTAACTTTGTTTGGTCAGGGGGATTTTCTCTCGGTTTTAAAAAGCCAGCATTACTCCCCATCGCAGGCCTTTCAGTCTTTATGCTAGGTGGTTGTTTATCCACTTCTGGTTCGCCCATCAGAGCCACAGGAGAAGTGAAAACTTCATCAACATCACCTCTTTTCATGTCTTCACTAAAGTTAGTCATAACTTGCTGATTACTCCAAAGATTTACATGACCCGTTTGATTCTGATCAAATGGCAGATTTCTAGGTTTAAAATCTGGGCTGTCACCAGCCTCTGTCGATTTGAATGGCAGACTTGCTACTTTACCATTCTTATCTTTTTCTTCAGCTGCGTTTGTCAAAGGACTGTTCGAGAAATTATTACTTTTAACTTCTTTCATCCTTCTCATCTCAAGTGTACTCTTCTCCATTGGTTCTTTCTCAGGGTCGAACTTTTCTCCATCTTGTAGTTTGGAATCTTCATTAATCTTGCAAAACGTCAAGGCGCTTCTATCTTGATCTTCACGTGAAACCTCCTTCGGTTGAGCTGATCTACTACTTTTCTCGTACTGTTCCATTTGCTGTCAATAGAAGAATGCATATCATATATGAAGAAGTAAATGGGACAAAAAAAAAACAATCTGACATCCTTCCTTTACAGTTAAGGTAAAACTTGGTTTCCAGAAATGTGGTTATATACAGTCAGCATAAATTTCCATGAAATTTATTTCATTGGCAAACAAACCAAAAATTGTGGTGGAGAGGGGTGTAAGTGGAGCCTTTGGAGGACTGACCCCTTGCCTTTGAGAACATTATAATTTGGAAAAGAGCTAGAGCCTAGATGCTAAATGGTGCTATCATTTCTATCATTTTTACAACTTTATAAGTATACAACTTGTATTGCATGTGTTATAAAATGTATTAAAGCGACTTGCGACAAAATTTGGGGGAGTTGAAGTGGCAAGTGTTGCCAAGCTCCAAGTGGCCACAGCCCTGTATATATATTAATGATATCAAGCATTTACAAATACATAATAGTACGTGTGGGTAACAAGATATACCTTTCCTTATACATCAGTGACCCAAACAGATATGTTTTTCTTTAAGGTGACAATCCAGTGTCACACAATGCATTGAACTTTAATTGGAAATGTCAATCACTGAATCAAAGTTGACTTGTTCAGAGAAATCTCGTTCTGTGATTAGTAACTATGGCTAAGGAGAAAGACCTTCCGAGGAGCAGATCACACCAAGCTAAAAAAATAGACTATCAAGAAGTGTAATTCAGATCATAGCTTTTTATGTTTCTCTTGCCAATTTTTTCTTGTCACCCCCAATTTCTCACAGTCACCCAAAAATTTTCTATTGGGCAGGGGAGGGGGGGGGCGTGGGCACTCCTCCCACCAGCCCTTCTCTGGCTATGCCACTGAGTGCCACTAGTGTCTCTCATACTCAACTGTGATACTTCAAATGAATTTGAGAATGAAAGGCCTATTTTACTTGGGAGAGAAAAATAAATACCATACTTAGGGAGTAAAAATTTAAGCTGAATAATTTGTGTTGCACATTTGGAAATAAAGTCCTTATTTACCTCTAATTCCACTTCTTTAGCAATCAGATGGTTATGAATGCTTGCAGTATTAGGTGATACAGCTTGCACCCTTTCCTTGGGAATTTCATCAATAAGGGAGCCTGTAGAAACAAAGGAAAGAAAAGTACAGTTGCATGAGGCAATTGCAAGACTTTTGATGGGAATGCATATGAAAGCTTTCATCAAATAAATTGTAATCATCTTGAGCAGTGACTCTTAAATTGATGGGGAGGAGGGGAAGGTGGGGGGATGGGGTTCCCCCTGGAGGAAACTTTTGTATTTCTCCTTAACAGTATGTAAGACTGCACATGTCGTTTATTCCATTGTTCCCAGGCATTCTCTTTGCTGTGAATGTGAACTATGGAGAACAGTACTTTTGGTGAACTGAACCTTTTTCTGATATATATATGTTGGGAGGGGAAATCCCTAGGATGGCTGATTGGAAAGGGGAAACTAGTATGAAAAAGGTTAAGAACTGCCCATCTAGACACTAGCTAGTATAAATTTTGCTATCGTAGACATCTCTTCATGAAATGCACATTTATAGTT
>JAIPMN010006308.1:0-35665 GCA_020650975.1 Apostichopus californicus
TGAGATGATTAGCGACTGGCAGGTAATCAGAAGGGCGCCACCGATCCCACGTATGATTTTGGAAAAAAATAAAAAAGTCACGATTTTGGCCGAAATTTGAAAAAAACATTATAGCCTTACCAAAAAATTGGCCGAAAATAAAAAATGTTCGATTTTCAAATTTCGATGCTCGTTTTGTCTTCCCAGGGCTCACGATAGAATTTTCATAGTCAAGCACATTATAGAGCCCGCAGTCCCAGCCATCCATCCTGAATAATACACAATAACCGATGACGTACTTGATTGGCAGGCTGGTGAGTGGTGACCATGTTTGCAAAATAAATATATCACACAGAAGAAAATATCAGCTTCTTTACCCGAGATGGTATTCTCATCTTTGATCTGAAAGACTGTCTTGATAGCATGTGTAAGGCAGTAAAGTACTGACGAATCCGTTCCCATTTTTGCCGCTAAAACTTGCGTAACTCTTCCCCTCCCCCTGTATTTGTCAATGACCTAGTAGTCCGCAGACCTATTTCCTTTGAGTTCTGCTCACTGTGTCAACGTGCATGGTGAAAATATCTTTCAAACTCTTTGAACACAGACCGACTGAATAGTTGCCTTTGCTTTATTTAAGCTAAGCTTTGCAACAGAAATTTCATCCTGATAAATCCTGGGCACGAAGACTTAACTACTGCACACACACACACATATATATATACATATATAATCACTTTGCAAAATGCAAATAAGGGAGGTATATATAAATATAAATATTAAATTTATGACATGTAAACACACTTAGGGTGACAGATGTCGCAATGATTTAACTTTCACAACACTAAGTGCGACCACTTTATCTGGATGTCACTTGTCGTCACTTGATATCAGTTGTTGTCACTTGATGTCACCTGTCGTCACTTGATCTCACTTGATTTAACTTTTTGTCACTTTATCCACTTGTCGTCAATTTATCTCACTTGATTTCACATTACATCACTTGTCGTCACTTTACATCACTTGTCGTCAATTAACATCACTTGCCGTCACTTTACATCACTTGCCGTCACTTTACCTCTTTGATTTCACTTTACATCACTTGTCGTCACTTGATCTCACTTGTCGTCACTTGATTTCACTTAACCTACCTTGTCGTCACTTTACATCACTTGTCGTCACTTAACCTTCCTTGTCGTCACTTTACATCACTTGATCTCACTTGTCGTCACTTTACATTACTTGATCTCACTTGTCGTCACTTTACATCACTTGTTGTCACTTTACCTCCCGTGCCGTCACTTTACCGCCCTTGATTTTACATCACTTATCGTCACTTTTCATCACTTGATTTCACTTAACCTACCTTGTCGTCACTTTACATCACTTGTCGACACTTAACCTCCCTTTTCGTCACTTTACACCACTTGATCTCACTTGCCGTCACTTTACCTCCCTTGCCGTCACTTTACCTCCCTTGCCGTCACTTTACCTCCCTTGATTTCACTTTACCTCCCTTGATTTCACTTTACATCACTTGATTTCACTTTACATCACTTGTCGTCACTTTACATCACTTTATGTCACTTAACCTCCCTTGCCGTCACTTTACCTCCCTTGATTTCACTTTACCTCCCTTGATTTCACTTTACATCACTTGTCGTCACTTTACATCACTTGATTTCACTTTGCATCACTTGATTTCACTTTACATCACTTGTCGTCACTTTACGTCACTTAACCTCCCTTGTCGTCACTTTACACCACTTGATCTCACTTGCCGTCACTTTACCTCCCTTGCCGTCACTTTACCTCCCTTGATTTCACTTTACCTCCCTTGATTTCACTTTACATCACTTGATCTCACTTTACATCCCTTGATTTCACTTTACATCACTTGATTTCACTTTTCATCACTTGATTTCACTTTACATCACTTGATTTCACTTTACATCACTTGTCGTCACTTGATTTCACTTAACCTCCCTTGTCGTCACTTTACATCTCTTGATCTCACTTGCCGTCACTTTACCTCCCTTGCCGTCACTTCACCTCCCTTGCCGTCACTTCACCTCCCTTGCCGTCACTTCACCTCCCTTGCCGTCACTTCACCTCCCTTGCCGTCACTTTACCTCCCTTGCCGTCACTTTACCTCCCTTGCCGTCACTTTACCTCCCTTGCCGTCACTTTACCTCCCTTGATTTCACTTTACATCACTTGTCGTCACTTTACATCACTTGTCGTCATTTTACCTCCCTTGATTTCACTTTACATCACTTGTCGTCACTTTACCTACCTTGATTTCACTTTACATCACTTTACCTACCTTGATTTCACTTTACATCACTTTACATCACTTGATTTCACTTTACATCACTTGATTTCACTTTACATCACTTGTCGTCACTTGATTTCACTTAACCTACCTTGTCGTCACTTTACATCACTCTTCGTCACTTAACCTCCCTTGTCGTCACTTGATCTCACTTGTCGTCACAGTGACATCAAGTGAGATAAAGGGACGACAAATGAGAAAGTGACCACAAGTGGGATAAAGTGCCGGCAAGTGAGATCAAGTGACGACAAGTAAAGTCGTCACTGGTCACTTTCTTTCACTTCTGACTTGATTTCACTTTATCTCAATTGATTTCACTTTATATCACTTTTCGTCACTTTATCTCTCTTGATCCCACTTGTAGTCACTTTTTCTTACTTGATGTAATTTGATATCACTTTTCCAGACATATCACTTGTCTTCACTTGATATCACTTGTCGTAATTTGATCTCACTTGATGTCTCTTGTCATCATTTATTTCACTTGTCGTCTCTGGATATCACTTGTCGTCACTTGATATCACTTGTCGTCACTTGATATCACTTGTCATCACATGTTGTCACTTGATGACACTT
This sequence comes from Apostichopus californicus, assembly GCA_020650975.1. Lineage (NCBI taxonomy): Eukaryota > Metazoa > Echinodermata > Holothuroidea > Aspidochirotida > Stichopodidae > Apostichopus > Apostichopus californicus. The sequence continues at coordinate 2,888 of JAIPMN010006308.1, forward strand.
GTCCTCACTTGTCGTCGGGCAAGTAATCAAAAATAATGAAAATCAGAAATTCAATAAAGAGATTTTATTCAGACATTCCAATACTTTTGTTAAATATTGTTCATAAATACTGTACCATGTCCATTAGTGGGGTGGTTGAGTTAGTTCTTTAGAATATGGCTTTGAGACACTACTCTTTACAAATTGCAACAGACAAAGTAGTTAAGAAATGACAAAAAGCAAATAACAAAATAATGTAAATATACAATAGCTATTGCACTGTTTAGTAACTATGTACAGCAATATCTTTAATATGAATTAACTTTCCAGAGAAACCCCTCCCTTAAATGAGAGAGTTGGTTTATCAACCGATTACTTATGGAATATGAACCTCCAAGGAAGCAGATCTAAGAAAACTGTCTAGCAATTTGAGCAAACTGGGAGAGTTTGAACAATTGACGTTAAAAACAGTACAGACAACATAGAAGAGAACCTCGCTGGTTTACGGAACCATAATCTTCATAGCTTGTTGAAAGCTGATGTATGAAATGATAAAGGTCATGTATTTTATTGTAAAATGCTGCAGACTGGTTCTCTTGAACCAGTAGCATTCCACAGCTGTGCATTTCACAGATTGAGCTGAGAAGATGCTGCTTGTAGCTCAGCCTCCAAACCCTGTAATATCAGAACAACAAGTCCATACTGACAGAGTTCTAACAACTGTTATGCACATGACTCTGACTACCAAATTTGGCAGAGATCAAAATGACGATTAACTTACTTGATATTCATCTGTCAATAAAATTGTAAAACTATTTACCTACCAACCAAAAAATTGAAACTTTTACTTCCAAGTACCTTAATACACAATTGTCATGATACCAAAGAGCGAGCGTGGTTCCGATGCTACCCAACCTGCCCCAGGATAATATTGGTATACAAAACCGCTTATTAAGAGCCTTTTCCCTCTGGATTCTTGCCCACCACCACCCTCTCGAGACAAAGAAATTAGGAAAATAATGGACGCAGCAAAAGAACCACTGAAACAGAAAAAAAAGCATCTCATCAGGTGCAAGATTATGAAAAATGCAAGTGACGAATACACTGTATGAGCCCGTATTGCTCATGAGAGGCAAGATACTGCAATGTTCCCTTGAGATAGAGAGATGAAAAAAAAAAAAAAACCAGATGATATGCAGTTATATAATCTGCTTCCAAGTGAAAAGAAATTGTTACTTTAGGACTCGTTTAGGATTTATCGATTCTCCCATTTCTTACCGCTTTGAATATTTTGAAAAAGAGATTGTTAGTTTAGGATTTGGCGATTAATTTAACATTCAATACAGATATAATTTTCTTAGTAAAGCTTACACTTTCATAAGTCAGAGTTTTCCAATGTAATACAGTTAGCTTGATTTGGTACGATTCCCCAACTATCACTAGAGCAAAACTTTATTGTTTATCCATAATTTTAACTAAAATGTGTATTCTTCAGAACTGGTTTTGTTTGTGACTGTCAAAGCTAAATTTAGCAGGTCACCAATAAACAAAGGGGTGAGGTTTGTATTTGGTTGGTCCACAGGGGCTATGCCATCGGCTGAGACATATTAGGTTACTGCATCCCCAACACATCAAATCATGGAATCTGTCAGTGATACTCATAGAGCTTGATTCACAGTGCAGGGGACTAGCTCGTCGACAGTGGACCACAGATAAAGGAATGCTCAACACAGAGAACTTATCATAGACAGACCACATCATACTGCCAGACTCGATGAAAACGTTCGGGAAGCTTTTTCAAGGACATCATACGACGGCAAATAAATAACTCTTTCAGTCCTGTCCCACAGATCTTACCCGTTTCCCCTAAAATGGTCACATGGCTACTGGCAAGATCACTTCCAGCTGAGGTTTACACCGACTCTCTCATGCAGCCGTCTGGGCATGGTGAACAATGACCACTTCCAGCTGAGGTTTACACCGACTCTCTCATGCAGCCGTCTGGACATGGTGAACAAGGACCACTTCCAGCTGAGGTTTACACCGACTCTCTCATGCAGCCGTCTGGGCATGGTGAACAAAGATCTGTGCAATGTCGTCATGTTCGTAGGTCCTCTTCAAGTTCTGGTCGATGATCCGTAATCCAGAAATGCTCTGCAACATAAAACATGAATTGGCGGGAACCTTACATTAGTGTTCAAAGCGAGTATTGAAATAGTTCTAGGTCTTTTCATGAAGTTTGTGATAGCTAACGACAGCCTTTGAGGATAGCTGCATGGATACAAATGATTGGGAAGCAAGCGTTGGTTTTTAACATAGTTTTGCAATATTTTCATTTGTCTGGTCATGTCTTGAAGACCACTATAGATGTGAAAACAGGGACTGTTCAAAGAAAAATACTCAAAATTTTTACGAGCAAAAGAACAAGCTTACATTTAAGGTTTCACTGCTTCTAGTGAAAACAGGTGTTTTGATATTTTACTTCTCATTTATTTCTTTGGAATAACTTAACACTCATTGTCTGGGATCACTTAAAGTTAGTAGAAATCGTAACTGCCAATCAAACAGCATTCATTGTTCTAGCAAATGGTTTACAATGAACAAGCTCCAAATTAAAGGAGAAATAAACCCTAGCCTTTTCTGCTTAGAGAATACCGTTCTGCAGTATGTTCTTTTCGGCAGAAGCAGCACGAATGCTTGAAAACAGTTTTCTTTGAACCCTAAAACGTAATTTAACTGTCACCCATGTCATTCGCCATTTTTGTTTGAATTCCGACTTTTCGCATTTCAACAGAAAAAGTGTTGCCAGTCCAACAATTAAATAACTTGCACAAGCAACAAAAAAGAAATATAGTGTTAGATAAAAAGTATATTTTCACTAATAATACATTCTAATAGGTTTTAACAGTAGAAAGCATATTTTTTTGAGTGTAAATGTGTGCTTTTTATTTATAGAGGTTTTTACGACAAGTGTAATTACACGAAATTGAAACCTATCTCACATATCGTATGATAACTAATGTGATATCTAGTGAAATTTTAGTTCCGAAACACTTTCTGGACTCTGGATTTTTAAGAATATAAAGAAGAAAGCATGGATGCATTTGGACTTGACTAATATCAATTCAAACCTGAATACAAAGTGGAGGAACTGAGACAACGAGACCTAGAGCTTATTAAACAAATCACATCCATGGCAGATACTCTGATGCTAGTACTGCCAACACTAGTAACAAATCTGCTGAGGAACAAGCCTGGTGCTTTTGTAAGTTCCCTTGTCTCTTGAAACCTTTTCCGGTCAGAAATAACATAAATTTCCCTTCCCTGCTTCTTCCTCCCCTTCTCCTGTTTACACAACCAATTGCTTGGCAATCTGGCATTTTGCATCAACTTCCAAACAATCTCCGAGAGCAAGTGTACAATTCATATGCAGAGAGGAGAATTGTTTAACTTTACGATATGGCTCGCTGACTTCATTTATTGAAGAGCCATCGTTATTGAAATTAACGTGATGGCTGCCAACACAGAAGGTGTGAAAAAAATCATTTAAAAAATTTCCTAGAAAGTTGGGAAAGGTAGTTTTGACTAGTTATTTCACAGAGGGTGTAAGAATAGTAGTCTCTACTATGAGGTCACTGCAAAACCCTAGGTTTTATTTCTCCTTGCAGGTTTCACTGCTTCTAGCGAGAACAGGTTTTCCGATATATTACTAAGGTTGTTGTTTTAAATGATAATTCCACCTGTAGAGTGTGTAATGATTCCAACGTTGTGAATCTAATGTGAGATAAACTGTCAGTTGGGGGCTGTTTAGCTGCTGCCGTGTGGAGGGATTGTCTCTATGTTTGACAGGTTATCGCTGACCGGGGTAATATTGTGATGCGCCTTGAGCACCGTTATGGGTGGAAATGTCTGCGCTATATAAATCCTCATTATTAATAATCAGATTAATACAGGATTCATTTTTTCCCTTCATACAGTACTTCTAGCTCTCCTCACCTGAAGTCCCGGTATCGTAGACAGCATCGATAACTCTATCTGTAAGCTATCTCCCGGCCCTAGTTTACCCAGCTGCTTTCCTGATATCCCCATCCATGAGAGCCCGGTTCCTGCGTTCTGCAAGTTTAGTTTAAGGTCCATAGTTCTCTCACTAGAGAATGGACAAATATCAAGGTTGCAGAGATAAATAAAAATATTTATAAAAAAAAAAAAATCACATCTGCTGTTGTATCTAAATTCCACTTTTGAGGTGAAGACCAAAGAGAAAGCGTGATGAATTTTAACAGCCATGAAATAACAGCCAAACCTTCCACATATCAACTTAGCCTTCTTCACACACTCACTATCTTCTGTTGTAACGGTTCTTACACAAAATTTCACAACAACATAAGAGCTATGCAATTCTCTTTGACAATTCTGTCACATTTGAACATTTAATGTGTGCATGATCTTAATCTTAAAAGTATCTTAAACAGTAAGTTGAAAACAGAGTTAGACATTTAAAGCCTGTCGCAAACTGACCGACCTGATCACTCTGCAACTCAAATCGTGACCTAGTTTTGACAGTCCCGAAAACCCCAGTCTTACAACTGATGCCCCCCTCCCTCCCCCCTCCCCCCATCCACACATACACTGTAAGACTATACAGCAAATGACTGTTCTCTGTACTACATTGTACAAACATGTTATATGAGAAAATAAAAAAAGGGTTAGAAAGTTTCATCTTATCTTTAGTTTCAAGAGCTAACCAATAGGTTGTGATGGTCCATGCTTGACTAGTTTTTATGCTGACCCAATTTTAGCTCCATATGGATAAAGGATTATAAATACCTACAGGATTAAAAGTGAACCAGAAATCTCACCTGTAATGATGGATATTTATGTTCAAATATTTATAACTTGTCAAAATTAATTTTGCGTTGACAGTCATCCTTTAATACAAAACAACTGCAAGTTGCAACATGGACAGGATGCAACAACAACAACAAAAAACTCACCAACAACTGGTCAGCTTACACAGAAACTTGAAGGATGACTGGAGCGTGATAGAATCTGGAATCTGAAGAACTACGAGTTTGATATCACCGCACCCTGGAGACTGAAATGTAGAAAAGACATTTTAAGGCATTACAAGTGAAGTAATATGTCGGTTCACCGGTTCATATATTGTGCATTCTATATAATCAAGGTTTTAGGGAGTCCGGTCTATTAAAGTCTATCAAATGTCACAACTGACACAAACAACTGACAAAATGGGCAAAATTGAAAACCTTCTTCTGAGCAAGCGCTGTTGTGCTTGGTCACAACGAGGAATAACTCCAGAAGCATTGATTTGTTTAAGTGTCTATTTAGCCAGTGATTTGAGCTCAATTAATAAATCTGAATTAACGATGTGCTTTCACGTGCAAATACACAGCGCTCCAACACTTTTGATACATGCAGCAATATTAAATGACTTCTCAACATGAGGTGAGGGATACTACTACTCACAGCAAATCACAAAAATAAGGACCAATCAGTGTTCCAGAAAATTACACTCCTTAGAAATCTATAAGTCGTTTTTTGAGTTAAAACGGGAACAATTTCCATAATGCATAAAATCACAAGGTCAAAGGGCAATCATATGGTTGATTGTGATACAATTGACCAGGGATGAGCCTGGGGTAAAACAAAAATCACTGAACTTTGTGGGTGATATTGTACTAACGCTGAAGCAGTGCGACACAGTTACAGGTGGGGTCCACGGGCCTTAAGGCCCCTGGTGGGGTCCATGGGCAATGCCCCCCATTGGGGTCCAGAGGTCCCCTGAAGCTCTGAGAAATTAGAGGTTTAAAGACAACATTTTGGTGCCTATTTTATAAAGAATTTTGAATTTATTGAAACACTCAAAAGCAAAGTTTTCACACTCAAAATGTGCACACTGAAGCCACATGCCTAGCCTGTCGTTATCACCCTATTTAAAAATAATTAACCAGAATGCAAAAATGCATTGAAGTTTCGATTACTTCATTGCAATAGACTTCTGCTTATTATATGAAGTGATAAATGTGTGTACATGGTGGAATATGTATTGTACAGGGGGAGAGTACACTCTTAACTAGTATACTTGTAAACATTAACAGACCATGTGTTTAGCAATCTTTTCAAGTTTACAGACATACCACTCTTTGTAATGGACTGGTTTGTAGCCTGCCTCTCTCGCCGAGGTTCGTCTTCCATACGATGTCCAATTTTCCAATGGAAGACACACCCTTAGTAAACGTGCCCCTCTCTGATCCCTGTTGGGGTTTGGCTTGGAGACGGTAGAGGTACTGCCTTGTGTCCATGGGATTAACGTATGTGATGGCCCCGAATATTGAGCTGAAGCCAGATATAAAATTAACAAGAGGGTCAAAAAGAGCAGTGAAACGTAAACGCGGATCGATCAAAGAATGACGTACACGTTAGCACATTTATCTTCTATCTTTTACTATCAACTGCACAAGCTGATAACACAAAAACTGTCAATCCACAATGGGAGTCTTTCATTAGACGAGCAAAAATAACACATGACACATTGAACTGTGGATGTACTCTGGTCTAAATTATCCATTTTCGTTTATGTACCGCTAACCACAGCGATCTTAACCACCTTTTGTTCTATCATGTAAACAACCCAGCTCTGAGATGAGGTTGACCCTTTTAGAAAACAGACCATTTATTGAGCAACTGTGGGAGGGAGGGGGGGAGGGGGCAGGGAGCAGGTAGGGTGACATTTGTGTCAGCAGTCGCAAGAGATAAACTGATCTATCGGACGAGCCCCACCTAATCTACCAAGCTGTGGGAGGGAGATATGGGAGGTAGGGGGGGGGGGTGATGGGGAGGTGAGAAAAGGATGGGAGGGAGCCAACAAGCAGAAGTTTCACAGGTCGAGGTTACTGTTGGTGATCCCATCTTACTGTGTATATATAGATCAGAGTACAACATTCTAGGTTTCTACACACCTGCCGGAGTCGTCTAGCTGAAGGTTTAGCTCTGTCACTGTATACTCAGGGGCCGGTTCTAAAGATACCTTCTCTATACACATAGGGGACTGTGTAATATTCTGAATCTGAGCCTCTAGGTAAACTTCATCTGACTAAGAGAGAGAGAGAGTAAAGTTAAAGAGAACAAAATTGAGCTGTGAAGAAATAATAATTAAAAAAAAAAAAAAAAAAAAAAGTAATGTTAGTTTTTTACAAAATTTGCTCAAATAAAATTACAAGAGAGGGAAACTCTAACTTAATTTTGACATCGCAGTGTCACCAGATTTCACCCTTTTGTGAGCTAGCTTTACAGCCATGACATCTCAAACCTGGAACAGAATTTTGCCTAACTCTTTCAAGAGGTTGAGAGTCACAAACATGTCATTTCATATAAAGATAACATTTGGGTCTGCTAGATCGGGGTAGGGGTGGATGAGTGGACCACACCCATCTTCTCAACCTAACAATTCAAAACTTAGTTAAATTTGATTGTGGGGGAGAATGATCTGATCAACCACCCAAGGCCCACATCCCCCCACCTTTGTTGAGTCCTACTGTAGATCCCCCTGCTCAGGACAATTTTTCTGAGACACTTTGGATTAAAGGAAGATGTTCTTAACACTATAATGAGCCACATGCATGACATCCACCATTGGCCACACATTCATAGTTGTAGCAGCAGTTGAGTTGTTACAGACATGCAGTCTAAATGCCTTTCTAATTTCCAATTACCATCCATTTTTGCTCGGTGCTGCAGTAAAGACCATTGCTGACTGACTCTTTACTGTAGACGCAGTAATACTTGATGCATTTTCACAGTACTACTTATTATATCAGTGCGTCTCTGCTGGATGTACAACCTCACCGAGGCTGACCAGGGAATAATTTATCTAGTAGAGTATCCCGTCACAAAATGCTATGCAAAATTGTCAAATTGCAATTTACATACATGTGGAAAGTTGCATAGCAGTTTTGTACACACAGGAACCATATGTAATATATTATATAAGAGGCAAAGGTCAGAAGCTTCCGAATTGCTTCACAAAATTTGAAATCTTAAAAACATGATTCCCTGGGTTTTGATCACAAAAACATAGCCTTCAATTTTGCTATGCCAAAGTATTCCCCTGCTGTCACAAAGCTACAGGCCTGATGAGCGGTATGTACAAAGTAGTCTGCAGGCATTATACAGGCGTTTAGTTGATTGGTTTGATGAAACTTTCAAGCAAGCAGTTTGATCCATGAATGAGGCATGCAGACAAGAAGAATGATAGATGATGATGACTTAAATAATATACAATGTCAGAGGCGTTCTGCTACGATGTATATACTGAAGTACAGGCTAGCATATAAATTGCGGTTGATAGACGTTTCTAGAAAGGGGAACAATTTTTGTTTCCCCCCCTCCCCCACCCGTTGTTGACAGACATGTAGCCCATCAAACAACTTTCACTTGAACTTGATACAGCTCACAGGATCATCTGGACGAAAATTCAGAACTAACTTCGGAGGTTACGTTAACATTGCACTTTTATGCTTGTTTCTATTATATTAGAGCTCTACAACTGATGACATTTCCCTTTATTCTAACCCTTTGTCTAAACAACCGATGACTATTGTTCTCTATTGTTTCGACAACTGGTGACAGGAATTTCTTTTGTCCCATGTCATCAGTTGTGAAGCCTTGACATGTACAGTACACACTCATTTGCAATGTTAGAGCACTCAATGGATTTTCTACTTTGTAGACGAATGAAACTTTCCTGGTGTTCGTGGCTGATAAACATAAAGTTGTATGGTAAGATTAAATCACTCGCACCAAAACAGCCACCCCTTCTAAACCCTTACTCCTTGACCAAAAAGCTGTGTGGATGACAAAACATGATACAAGTTACCATCTGCTTTCACTCCTTCCCGTTAGAATGATTACAAAGTCCTTATCAAGTTGCCATTTATAGGAGTGAGATCAACAACCATTTTTATGCTCATTACAGAAAGTACTTCAACTCGATTCCATCGCAATATCTTCCACAACCCCCCTCCCACTTCCCCTTGCCTCCACCACCCACCTTCACTTTTTATACTTTTCTGAATATTTATGACAGTTATGACATTGATGACAGCTTTATGAGTATCCTTACACCTGCAACTAATTTAGGTTTGCCATGTTGTAAATCTGATCTTCCAAGGTATATAGACCCTATATACGAATGTTGAAATGAATATATGGTTAGTTCTGTTAATCTATGGATTGACTATGATTGGGCAAAATGCGGCATTGTGTTGCATTGAGTACTACTGTACTAAGGTGAAAACGAGTAGTGCCCGGAAAAAAGAAAAAAAAAATCTCGCATAACTACTGTATTTGTAATAAAGGCAGGAAAAAAAAATTTCAATAAATACCGTACATAGCAGATCTAGCAGTGATATTCTGGTCATGCCCAACAAAACATCTCATGCCAAGTGTCAGTGCATTCCTATCCTGATGGAATTTCACACATCTCAAGATAAAACTTTGGATAGAAGGATAAGTCTGTATAGTAATTTGGCAAGCCACCTTTTAATTCTTCAATTTGGCATAGATTCCTATTTTACCGAACCGGTTTGTTAATACTGGGATTCTCCATTTATTGAAAGGCATCTTGGAAAGGTAAACATAAAATGGGTTCACATTCCTGGTAGCAAGGGAGAACAGAACCTTAAAATCACAATAATTCTTTTCAACATTTTAAAGCAAAGTTATTGATGTTCAAGAGGCAACACTTACTACATTGCAATCTGTGTTGTTACATCACATACAAAACTTACGTTGTTACTTGATGCAAAACTTTTTTGGGAATTTACGGAAATGTCAGAGAAAGTTCAAATGGTTATCGATGACAATTTGATGACTGTATTTTGGATACATTTGCCATATTTGACAAAACTTTAATTTACACCTGGCAGAGACATTTTTTTAATTTTTTTTTATAAGAGGCAACTTGATTGGTTAGTAAAGAGCTGATTAGAATGTGGCTTCTTGTTGAAAGAATTAAATGATAAAATGAGGGACACCAAATATATAGAGCAAATCCCATAACAGATTGAATCATAATGAATTTTGGTGCAGAAGGAGGAGAAAATGTCAGAAAAGTGCAACAACCATGAAAGAGTTGAAACTATCCATCACCCACAATGCACCGGGAGAATAGGAAAAGAATGATTTAAAGTTTTGGTTTCGAAGATGTGTTAAAAATTGGCGAATGTTATCGTATACCTACATGGACTAAATTATCCTGGGTTAGGGGAGGATGGCAACGTCAGAGCGAGAAGAGAAGATGCGAGAGGGTAGGTAATAAAAGTAGTGAGTAAAGAAATAATAATAGTAATAATAATAATTGTAGTAATTAATGTGAGAAAGAGAGACGAAGTATAAAAGAAAGCAAAATCCCCCCAAAACAAGGGATAGTGAGCGGAGGGGAGGGGAGTGGGGGGAGGACATTAATAAATTGTGAGTTGTGTTAATATTCATAACAAATTTAAGCATAATTCTGCAGTAGTACTGGGAAAGCAGACAATATGATCATCATGTAAGAGTCAGTCACCACTCATTAATGTATAAATTATTAAAATAAACAACAAGTGAAGACAATGTAAATATTGAAGTAAACAGTAGCTGGTTTGTTAATTTGACGAACAAAATTAAAGAACCAAAATATGCTCCCCCCCGATCCCCCCACCCCAAAAAAAGGGAAGAAAGGTAGAAAGTTACAACAGTACAGTACAATGTTGTTATTGTCACACAAAAAAATATTAAAATAGAGTGGTCACTCTCTGAAAAGTAATAAATATATACCAAATTTTAACATTTTAAAATACAGGGATCTCATTATGCTGAAAGTGGTTCCTTATAATTTAAATCATGGAGGAACGTTGACCCAGTTATTTCAAAGTGAACAGAGGACACCTCGATGAAAATGTAGCTTCTCTCTCCTCTGTTAAAACCAACCGAAACACTTGACTGAATATATCTGCTGCTATATGTGCTGCCATGAATGTTTTTGTTTTGTTTTCTTAATGATTTCACAAAATCCTTCACTTTTGATGGAAATGTGCTGTAAAACTGAAGTACAAAGGGAAATCCCTAGAAAGAATAAATCCGAAAAACCTAGGCTGGTGTAAGTACAAAATTTCTTAAACTGTGCTTTTGTATTGTTGGATATAAAAAGAGGTCTGAAATTCTCGGCTTTGCAAAGAGTTAAATGATTTTATTAACTCCTAATAGAAGTGCTCAGAATAAAACCTGAGGTTGAGCAGAACATTACGACCATTTGCCTAGTACACCAATCACACAGCAATATGAGATGGACTTAAGTTTCTCTGATAGCTTGGAACTGCTGTAAATGTTAGGAATAATTCCAAGGGTCATTTATTTCATGATGCCATTCTAAGACATTTGTGCGTGATGCCACTATGGCAATGGTTTTTGAAGTGGCCTGTAAAATGCAAGGTTTGTCTGCCTGAGTTTTTGAGTCTCACTTCATGTGGCTGTTAACTCATGACACATCTTCTTTGAAATCGCCTTACCGTAATATCACCACCACCTGGATAAATGAAGAGGCTTGCATTTTATCAATTACAAAACATGTACAGCAGTGCCTCTAGGCTACTTAAAGTAGTACTGTAAATATTTCTCAAATCTTTCCGTGCTAACCAATCGAAGAGCCTATGATTTTAATAGCAACTTACAGTATCTCACTTTGCCAGATCGCCACATCTCTAAAGATCACTTGCCAATGTTTCAATGTACCACAGAAGATATTTATGAGCCAAAAATAGGGGGGGGGGTGGGTACAATATCATCAAGTATTGACAGGGTAGACTTATACATCTGAATATTCTCTCACCATCAAGAAGAAACAAAAGTATCAAAAACATGGGGTGGAGGAGGGGTGGAGAAGGCAGGGGTGGGGTGTGGAAATAGGGAGAAAGAGCATGGTACATGGAAAATTATTTATCCAAAAACATTCATTAACAAACCTTGATAGTACTTAGCCCATGCCATTTAACTGCTTTTCACTTACATTTCATTTCCTATGAGAAGGTACCCGAATAAGTTGACGTACTGTACATATATATATCTATTCAACATCACTAGTTTGTTGAATCACACAGTACACTGGCAGATGCTTCAAGGTATGCAATAATAGAAATAATTACAGAGGCAAGGAATGTTAATATGGAAGAGATATAATTGACAAAGGAGGGAGAAACACTAAAGCAAGACATGAAAATCTAATATCTACAGATGTATTGTTTCCAAAAACAAAATAATAATAAAAAATGAACAAAAAAAAAAAAAGGCCAAACTACAATACAATCGGGTCAATGGCCATTAATTAAATGCAGGCCTATGTTCGGGGCAGAAAAGGAAGAAAACGCACACTGAAAAAAACAAGATCAAACCATATTAGGTCAATACCTAATATGTTGAAAACAAAACAAGAAACACATAGTTGTGTGTGTATTTTTTAGCTGAGATTTGCGGAAGGGGGAGGGGGGGGGGGGGTAAATGGTGGCGCTAACAATTAAAATATCAAGCTATGGTTACACACAAACCCATACAGGGAACAAAGTTACTTTCTATAAATTAACGGCAAGAATTATTTTACATCTAGAATGACTTTCGCAGGCCAAAAATCATGTGCAAATGCATATATCGATAACTATTTAACAGCTTATGACAATATCTCTAATGCCACATTTATCTCGTCCCCTTCCATCTTTGTTGAGAAAACATCTTCAACAGCACTAGCACGACTGCTGTCGTTAAATTTGGTTCCAATAATTTCTCCCTTTTTTATACTTTCTGCCTTTTAAAACAACAACTGCTTCTCAAAGTGATTTGTATATTATGTTTGATTTTGATACCGTGCTGTGTTCACCTAATAGAACCCTGGTGTGCACAACCCTCTTTTTTTTTATTATTGCTTTTTTATCCCAATTTTCACTTTTAACAGCTTGGCACGCCTCCAGTAGCCTATAATGGGAATGGGTTTACGGAGAGGAGGTATCATCCCCCTTTCACTTTTGAGAAATTTTTATCTGGTTCAAGGTGCTTTGTTGCAAGATGGCATGATTCTGCAACTTTTGAAGTAATTTATGTTCAAGATTTTTTCCACTTTTTCTCGTAAAAATAATGTCAATTTTTTATTCTTCAGAATTTTTTGGCTGACCCTCCAAAATATTTTGGGATCCCTAGAAGGGGGTAGTGACACCACTTAGAGCACAGAGGACTTAGAAACTATTTTTGAAACGCTACTTCAAAAACTGTATCCCATCATGAAGACATTGTTATTTGCTTTCAGTACAGGGCACACGAACAGCAACATATACGCTACAACCAGAGGTCTGTGGTTAACTGGACGTTACATGTGACCATCACAGACAGACACGACATCATCTCTAATCAGTGCAGGGTTTGTGTGTAAAACAAAGCTGGTATTTGCAAAGGCTGAATAGGGAGTAAACGAAACAATATTTGCGGGACGACAGCTAGCTCGTGACAAACCTGTAATGCTGCCCTCATTCTCATTGGCAGTTGCTGGATGTATAGCGTCGCAGAGAAATGAAAAGCAAAAAAAAACTTAAAATATGGCACCCAAAAACTGACACGGCATAGCTTCAAATGTTTTTTTACACAAGAGAAATAATTTACCATACACCAACTGTTTATGAGGTCATCGTGAAATGTAGACTGTTGACAACGTTCACTGTGATTGTCGTGTATTTTGGTACAAAGTAAAACTGGTGAAGGTGAAAACGATAAGTGGATGGTCTGTTGTATATGGAAGACCTATATATATGTGATACATATGTATGTATATGTATAGAATAACATTTTCTAGCATATTGTGGAGGGACAGATGTTGGAACCTTTAATTAATGACAAATGCATTGTAGGGTTGGGTAGGGTATATTTAGAGCACACAAATAATGTGGTATCTATTTCTTTTCTTTTATCTCCATTTCTTATGAGCATGTGTCTTTTCACAAAACTTGGCGTTTGAGAGAGTGTTACCGCACACTTTCTTTCCACAAATTGTCATATGGCTTTCATGCCCCCAACGCCCCTTTCTTTATGTATGAATAAATCCATTTTTCTGAACATTAAATGGTCTAGTGCACTTCAGTGTTACCGCAAAAACAAAGTCCTAGTATAACAAGCAAACCCAACGACTGAATATTCTTCAATAAATATTTGTAAACCTATGAGGTCATTCCCGTACCTCAGACTGTACCCCCTTACCTTACCTCCTTCCTGATCACAAGTATTGTTCAAAAGGGTCAAACACTCTAAACATTTGTTGTAGGAACATTTCTAGTTTGAATGTTTTCATTCCTTTCTTAACCTAAAAATTGACATTTTTACAATTTAACAAAAAGTGGATCCAGGTTCCAGGTACCCCCTTTAAGAATTAACTGAAAACATAATTTTGCTCAAAAACTAGGTACATAGTACATGCGTGAAATCCATAGCACTCGTCATGTGACAGCATTCCATTTAACAGATGGTTTCTTTTTACGCTGCTTTTCGTAATTTTTAGTAATTTCGGCATCCATCAATATTTGTCTTTCCAGGTGTACTCTTGGTAGAAATCCTGGATCCGCCACTGTAAATACATATGAATACCACGTGTATGTAGCAATTGAAATGTGGTGTAAACAGGACGAATTGTGACCACACATATGAATACCACGTGTATGTAACACCTGAGATGTGATGTAAAGAGGATGAATTGTGGCCTTACATATGAATACCACGTGTATGTAGCAATTGAAATGTGGTGTAAACAGGACGAATTGTGACCACACATATGAATACCATGTGTATGTAACAACTGAGATGTGGTGTAAAGAGGACAAATTGTGACCACACATATGAATACCATGTGTATGTAACAACTGAGATGTGGTGTTAAGAGGACATGTTGTGACCACACATATGAAGACCATGTGAATGTAACAACTGAGATGTGGTGTTAAAGAGGACATGTTGTAACCACACATATGAATACCACTTGTATGTAACAACTGAGATGTGATGTAAAGAGGATGAGTTGTGACCACACATATAAAGACCACATGTATGTAACCACTGAGATGTGATGTAAAGAGGATGAATTGTGGCCACACATATGAAGACCACGTGTATGTAACACCTGAGATGTGGTGTTAAGAGGATGAATTGTAAGCACACAAATGAATACCATGTGTATGTAACAACTGAGCTGTGGTGTTAAGAGGATGAATTGTGGCCACACATATGAAGACCACCTGTATGTAACACCTGAGATGTGGTGTAAAGAGGACATGTTGTGACCACACATATGAATACCATGTGTACGTAATAACTGAGATATGGTGATAAAAAAACGAGTTGTGATCACACATATGAAGACCACATGTATGTAACAACTGAAATGTGGTGTAAAGAGTGTATTCTTTTTCATGAGCCATTCTGTTATAAATGTGTACATGACAACTCTGTCCACGTCAATGATGACTTTTGTATCAAACATACACAACAAACACATCCATGAGTGACACGACAACATTCAGCTAACATCACAGAAAGCGTGGACACTATCTCACATCTTTTGTAAGAGTTTTCAAAAATGAAAAAAAAAACACCACATCCAAGTATCTCTTCCACAGTTTTAGACATCCAGATTGATGCAAGTTAAGATTATAATTGTCGAATGATAGAAAATCAACAAAACAGACCAAAAAAAAAACAAACAAAGAGACCAAACAACAGACTTTCTTTCCATGAAGTTAAAGAGATTAAATCATTAGATGAATTATAGCTAATGAGAAGAAACAATGATTGAAATGTGATGATAAGAATAAAACAACTCCGTTAACTATCTATTGGCATTAGTATATCTTGAAGTATTAGTAAACATGAATCACTCAAGTTGTAGCCACAGAGGGCAATTTTTAGCCACATACCTCTGTACTGTAGAATTTGGTTTTAACGTCAAGGGGTTTCAAAACCTGTTTGTAAAAAGGGAAGGAGAAAACTTATAATTAGGAAGTCAACAAATTCAGTGAGGAAAATTGCGAGATATTTGCGATCAGAATATTAATAGTTATCAAAATTGTATCAACATTGTATCCAAATAAGGAGTCAAAGATTGAATAATTATAAAATCATAATGACTAGTTACCAATCGGAGTGTGAAAAGATAATAAGAATAGTAAGATTGATTGTTCTTTTGCTGTTCATATTAAAATGGATCGAATTAAACCAACCTAACATGACCGTACTTAAATTTGGACAATTAAAATAAGTACTTAAGTAAGTACTTAAGTCATTTTGCAAAGAAAGATACGTGCGCTTATTCACGACGTCAAAACTGAGCTATAGACGTAAATGGAAACGGTATGAAGAATGAAGACAAATACCTGGAATTTGAAGAACTTCCTAAAGTACATACTGTCTCCACTCGGAGGATTATAGTTGACTGCACACACCAAGCTGAAACAAAACACGAAACAGAACACGGTACAGGTCAGACAATGATGTACACATGTATAACAATGCAATATGACATGTATAATAAAGTTGCATTCAGCAAGAGGAAATGAGAAGGGGAGGGGGGGGGGGGGAAGAGATCTGAATTAGCTACACATTTAAGTTGCTTTCTTGATGAGTTGTAAACGTGTCGAGTGCAGGCGTGTTTATCTGTGTCAGACTGACTGTGGGTGTGCGTTTGTTTTGTATTCTGACCGAGGACTTGAACAAAAGAATTTCAGGTCCTCGAGTTGTGATTTCTAAAGAATCACCACGTCCTCGGAAGATTTCTATTGTATGGGGTATTGTTAAGGTTAGGGTACGTGGATTTGAACAATGGAAAATACAATGGGGTCCTCGGTCTGAATGTAATACAAACATGTGTGTACATGGGTGTGTATGTAATGCAAACCACTAAGCAAGACATATCGAGAAGGGAGCAATGTACGCATGGATCTGGTTCTTGGTTCGTTCATTTCAGTCTGTGAACACGTTGAGGTCGCCCTTTGGTTTCTGATGAGTTGTCAACCTAGGGTATGCAATCACGATGGTGTGCTGACGTGGGCCCCCGTTGTCTGTGTGTGTGTTGTGTATGCAATGCACGTTTCTGTGATAAGATTTATCCAGAATGGATCTTATACTTGGAATAAACTCCCACTCAACATAAAGAATGTCGTGTCTGTAGAGATGTTCAAAACTGTTTTGAAGACACACCTGTTTTCATTGTTATGTTTACTGTTATTGTATATTGTGTACATATCTTTCACTTTCTTTTGTACAGCGCGGCGAGACTTTATTGTAAGTTGCACTATATAAGAAATGTTTATTATTATTATTATTATTATTATTAATTTGTATACCCCATATTGAGTACTGGAAGCTTCTTGTTTCTAATGGAGGTTTAAAGTTTGAACACATATGCGGTCATCTCTGACCGCCGAGGTCAAAACTTTAGATTCTACCATAAAATCTCAAGAAGGGAATAAACAGGGATGAATCTGATCTGACACAATACAAGCTGAGAGGTACAGTCATTCCGGGCCAAATTTCTGTACGAGAAGGATTTCATTAAAAACTGTGCACACAACGTTCTTGTACTTCAGGGACTACATTCATCCTTTTCATTTTGGATTATCCTAAATACGCAGTTTATGGGACTTTGAGCTCTGTTGACCTTGAAAGGAAACAACATGCTGTAAGTGGATCAAAAAACACCTACAAAGTTCATCCAAGCTATACTCAACTGAATTTGACAAAGTTGTCAGACTTTCATTTCTGTTGACCTCAGGTGACCTGCGGCCTTCACAGAAAACAAGCGGAACCCTGCACTGAAAACACCAAACTGGTAACCCTGGTCCTACAAGGTTTCAGTCCAGCGACTGCTGAGAATAACGTTTCCGCAAAGAAGTACTTACATATGGGTACCAAGCTCTTTTACTTCATGCTGAATGACCTCGTCTATGCACCCCTCCGGTTCCAATTCTGGTCTTGGAGTTGCTCCGGACCCTGAGAGGGCTAACCTTTGGGAACTAGTCTGTAAATCTGTCTTGACTAAAATGTCCTTCACAATCTGGCTGCTGTCATTATGAACACTGACATAACAGGAAAATGTCTCTCCTAGGTAGATGCTCCTAAATATAAAAAAAAAAAAAATTTTGTCACAAACTTATGTTAACTCGTTAAGGCTTTATAACGATTGTAAGTACCGCAAACTACTAAAGATCCTTTGTACAAACGTTGCTACGTACTCAGACTTGGCAAACCATTACTTTCGAGGCTCAAATTTAATTCTGCTATGCTATACAACATATATACGAAGTGTTGAGTGTTCCAAGAAGTGCATTTCCAGTACAGTACAAGCAAACACAGATTATCAATGCACAATTATGATAAAGAAAACCCATCATATAACACCTTTTCTCAGCCTTTCTCAACTAGATTCACCACAGACAGTTAGTCACATACTGTGTGACTGTGTGACTACTTGACCCTGTAAGACAAACAGACTCACCCAAAGTTTTGAGGTAACGTGAGGAGTTCACCCAGCGCAACTGCAGGTAGACCTTGGACGCACCCAAGTTTCGGTAACAAATCTTGCAGCCCATCAGATCCTAGATTTGGAAAAAAGAAAAGAAAGAAATGAGATATTTGTATTTGGTACTTTGAACTTTACAGAAGGAAGACATAATACTTGGAAATACCGCAAACAAATTTTTATTTTATTTCACAATAAACCACTGCAGTCACAACCTTTCCAGCAGTTACTTGCAATATAAGGGCAATGGAACACTTGGCTAGCATTTATAGAAAATGTCTGAAGATTTGTGGGGAATGTGTAAGTACTGATACATCTAGGCAAAGAGTTGTAATAATGAAGGACAATGAAAATGTTTGTAGTCATCATGCTACCAACCAACCTCTTGAAAAGAGATGAATTTTTACAAGTTGTCACATTTCTATATAAACTGCCACTTGACCCCTCGTTATGGCATTCCACTATTTTCAACAGTCTTTCAGAAATGTCCCACCAGATTTATTCATCTTTCTTGTATTTTTCTTCTTTTTGGTTCGATATTAGCACATTTTGACCTTTGACAGCACAAAATCAGTACCGTGTGTTAATACAATCAGCACATATACGTAGTACACTACTACTGCATGCAAAGACAAATTGAATTTATTTCATTAAAGGGTAAAGTTCACAGAAATTAATTTTTGAACAGCTCTGCAATTTTAGGTACTGTACCTACTGATGCTTACCAGTGAAGAACTGACAGTTATAGTTATGTTATGGGAAACGGACAGCTGATGGATTTCACAAAGAAATGAAATAATAATATTATAATGATAATACATAATATAAGGGAGTTCAATCTTTGTATTTGCTGAGGGTGCTGCATAAAAAAACTTGGGTAGAAAGTATGAGGATGAAATCACACTGAACAAGCATCAAGCAGAATTCTTTAATCAGTTTTTCAAGTTGATAAAATTGCTGAAGTTTTTTATCATATTCTATACTAAAATCCTTAATTCTTTAGCTTGACTAGTCGATTTCCATTTCAAATAAGCACAAATTCCCGTGCCCCCCTACCCCCCCCCCCACAAAAAAATTGAAGATTAGCTTCTAACATGTGAGTCGTGAAAATATGATGAAAAGTGTTCGGGTGAGATTTGAAAAGATTCATTAATTACTTGCACATTAACTATCATTCTATTAAAATCTAGGATGCCAACCAATAGACAAAAAGCTCTGCTTTACCACAGAATGGTCAAAAACTACATCTAATACTGTCACCTACTACATTTAGAATATTTTTTTTCTCTAACTTAGACAAGACTACCAGGAAGCTAGCATAATTCTTCATGGAAAATTGACCACACCTCTAGAGAAGATGTCTTGTTGCTCACAAATAACCGGACAGGACAAAACAAAAGATGGCTTTGTTAGTCTCATCACTGTGGAATCAAAAGAAAGAAAAAAGAAAGACATTTTAGAAATGGGTAAAGTTTGTTGTATTCGATAAAACATGAATTTTCACGTCACAACTTAACCAGAGGCTTTAAACCTGAAATGTGTCTCATGTCACTTTCATCAAGTAGATGAAAGCTTGAAAGATACATGTAACATATTCAAACTGAACATTGTAAAAGTTGTCACAGCAAACATAAATGAAGTTTATTTGTTCCCAGAGATACCTACTGTATCTGATAAGTAAATTTTGTCCGCTTCATCAATGCACCAGAGTTTACCGCTAGTAACAATTACAACGACCTTTTGCATAAAATAAGTTTGTGACAGTGTTTCCACACTTTGAAAGAATACAACTTTCTAACAAACTATGTCTGCTGAGAAGGAGATGGAAGGAAATGTAATGACACTGTTATCCTGCCTATGTCTTATAGTTTTTGCATAAACAAATGGATATACTGCTCAGAAGTATTGCAAATCAAAACAAATTTCTGGGCACAATTGCAGAATACAATGCAACTAGAAAACTTATCCATGTAGCCTGCTACATTGGTTCTGCCGTCAGTATGCAATGGAAAGTTTGCCAATGTCAGATTGAGAGAAGGGCAATATATTATATCTACTAACATAGCCAGGAAAGCCAGAGAGCTAGCTAACATTGGACATCAGAATATTTTCCAAACAAATCCAGTACAAAATGCCAACACATGAAAATTCCACCTACTAATGTAGACAGTGAAGCCAAAAGAGCCAGCTAACATTAGAACAAAATCTGTAAACGATGTATGTTGAGTCGTTCTCAAGAGCAATTTGTCAAAAAGTAAGTTTGCTAAAACATTTTGCCTAGGCTAGACAGACAGCTACAGTGAAGGCACCGTTGCGTAAGGTTTTTCACGAGTTGCCTGGTATACTCAAATTTTCTCAAAATAGAAGCTTAGCTGAGCTTATGCAGCATTGCTACACTTGTTTCTAAATGTGACATTGAAACGACCTTTTTTGCAACAGCTATGCCTACTGTATCATGTTTGTTAGGCTGTCAGTACAATTCAGGCTGTCAATAATTAATATCCCAGGCTACTCTATATTTGGCTACTCTACATTGCCCTACCCTCGGCCTAAGCTATACTAGCTACTATAGTACTGTAACCTAGCCTATGCCATGGATGGGGCATGGGCTTCCCATCTCATCACTTTCTTTGGAACCTTTGAAGATTTCACTACATACATACCTTTCAACGAAAGCAAATGTTCTTTTTCTCTTGGGACATCCATTTTGCTGGAAAGTGATAAAACTATGCCTAAATGTTAAATTTTAAATATTAACACTACCGCAAGCTCAACCATTACAGCAAGTACTCTGCTACATATACAGTGCTAGAATAGAAACACGTTAACGACTTTCCCCGCAGTATCACTGCGTAGGCTACACTAGTTTTCTTTCGAGAATAGGTGTAATCATTGACAGTCGTTTACATCGCATAGATACGCAGACCACGTACCATCATTCCGTACACATCATTTCGTACACACTCGGGTGCCCAGACGTTCTCCTTGTTTACTGTTTACAAATTGGATTTGTACAGAACGTACCTACCATATCACTGTATAGTATACATTGCCACATGCATTGTATGCTGTAAGACGGTAATGGCAATGCTTGAGCTTACTTGATTGGTATGATCCATAAAGCTTCGTGCGATGGCTTGTGGTGGTATAAAGTCGACAGGAGAAGTTAACCTTTTCCATCGGAACAACGACTCAAAGCGTAAAAATTTTGGATCAAATGTTAGTAGTCTAGAGTCAAAGTTCTTGAACGTTTTCCCATTCCCTACTATACTGTAACTGTGTAAGCCTAACGTGTGCTAGTGACAAATACAGTCGATCCCAGGCCTAACTTTGGCCCAGTTCTACGCTGTAGTTTAGTAGTACTAGTGTAAAAGCAGTGCTAGTGTAACTTAATGTTTAAGATGGGAATAGTTTGACAAATGAAGCCACACATCAATACTTAAGCTATAACTTGGCTACAGTAGCCTCGACAACACCTAGTACAGTACATCACTTGATTTAAAAGACAGGTGGCTTCAGTTATATTATTAGGTCTAGGCTAACTCGCTACCCTAGGCCCTATTGATTTTTCCAATTCATTTCAACTTCATGGGATTACTCTTTGAGCAGCAAGTATTTTAGGCGTCTGACCCATAACCCTACTGATTGATGTTCGTTGAATAAATATTTTGCCATTGAAGCTCTAAATGTAATCCTTAAACATAGGTGTTTCTGTGTGACTGTGAGATGTATTTTCTTCTACAAATGTACCACCTCTAAGCTCTATTAATTACAGGCCTTGGCCTGCCCATAATAAGAACTACTGTAGGCCCTAATAAGTAACAATTAGTGATGAGCTGCATTGCTGTTTGTACATAAACATATACAATATACAGTAACTACACTGTAAACTTATGAAATCCAAAGTAAGATTGCCATAACTTTTTTGGGGTTGTGAATGAGTGGAATGGTTTGCCTAAGAAAGTTGTACTTGCAAGTAGTGTGAATGTGTAAAAGAATGCTTTGGACAAGCACTTTAAGCATTGTAACCGGGTCTGATTTTTTGTGTCTTCAGTTTTTTTTGCCAGCTGTACAATATAAGCTTGTACCAGTTACATAGGAAATTGGTACCAATGGTGCTTCATAATTATCATACAAACAAACATTGCTTGTGATAGTGGGAAATTAATAAAGATAATACTAAATTTTTTTGACCAGTTTTATTTTATTATCACCAATGGACTCTCCTCAATTGTATGAGTGGTTTCTTAAACCATTATGATGATTTTATCTAGATATTCTTGTTCTGTTTCATATGGTTGCCTGCAGCTTTTAGAATGCAAAGTCTGCAACGATACCTTCTGCTTGCAAGGTGCCAAAGTGCCTCGCCTCCTCCTGTGCGGTCATTCCTTTTGTCACGAATGCCTGGCTAAGCTCAGCCAACATGAGGACACTTTGCGCTGCCCATATGATAGGCAGGTGACCAAGCTAGCAGATTCAGGAGTTTGGGGACTCAAGAAAAATTTTGCCTTGTTGGAACTACTGGAGAAACTAGAGACATCTGATTCAAACAACGAACAGAAGACGTCTAGACTGAAGAAACGTCACCCTAGGCCGGTAAGCATGCAGTCTTGTTAAAACCCTAGTATGTACAGCCTAGTGTACCTTTCTTTTTCACTAAGCTATCTTCCCGTATCTATTTGCTGAACTGCACAGAGAATGCCCGCGGAAATGCTTTAGATTGATACTAGGGTATTGCACATTTCTCCCAAGCTTTCTTATAAATGTTTTCCTTTGATTTTGGCAGATTTACTTCGGAAAAGCGAAGGAGCCAATCAGGTTAGCCAATTGGGCCCACTTCCCCCAAAATGTTTATTCAAGCCCTGCCTCCCGCAGTGAACAATCACTTGGCCTTAGATTGGTTTGTATACTGCGAGACGGTCACTAATTGCTGTGGAAGAAACATGATCTCACATGACACGCAATTTTGTAACAATAATATGAATAAAGATTTCGTGGTTTGCATAAGTTAATGCCCCTCTTTGGTGAAATGTCCAAGATGTTTGTATCGGATAATCCTCGGGCATGTAAAATACAGTGGGCAAGCACAATCGTGGTAGGCAGAAACGGACTCTGAGGCATGTACAGTTTGCACGTGAGAAAAAGTATTACAAACAACTTGGCCAAGACTAGTAAGCATTCAGTGTTACTCCCTCGTAGCCAAGCCATTGACTCTCGTCGATGACACTGGTGATTACCTAATATTTCGAGATAGATATATCACAGTCTATACACAGGAACCTAGAGCAGCCGAAACCATGGCTGTATGCATAACACTGTCTGCATGATCCCTGGACACTACCATGTGATAGAGCAAGAATAAACCCAGACATACTGTACTAGTAACCTAACAACCACTTCTGCACCCTAGACGTACTGCATGTTGTTGTCGTTCAGTCCTTTAGATCTCAGAGGTTAAAGAGGGGGTCCATTTGATGAATGCTACAAATTGTTACCATTTACCAAAGCAGTTGAAATGTGACTCTTAATTTAAATTTTCTCTCATCTATTTAATTTCAGTCTGCTATGCCTTGCGATGAGAATGAGGACCACCAAGCCACAGTGTTTTGTACCGTCTGCTCTACCCACCTGTGCGACGTATGTGCCATATCCACACACTCGACGAAAACCCTCAGCAGGCACAAGCACGTCCCGCTCTCTGAAAAGTCGAAAGAGAAGGCTACTTGTAGCCAACATCCCCCTCATATAGTGGAATATGCATGTATGGAGCAGGATTGTGCCGGAGACCGTCTTATGTGTTTCGTCTGTAAAGATTACGGGAGACATCAGGGTCATAAGGTTAGCACCACAAAATGTAATTTAACAATAAACATTGTCACAAATCTCCTCCGACAAAACGATCCACCAAAATTGTGTCAACGCATATAATCCAGAATTTCCTTCTACTTTTTCCCCCTTCTCCTCTCCCAACCTCCCCCCTCCCCCCCCCCACCATCAGGTATGATCTAAAGTATATGTAAAGTGCATCTTCTTTTCTGTTGCAATCAGACTGCACCTCTCGTCAGAGCTGCTGACACAACCCGCACAACCCTTACGGAGGCTGTACAACACACCAGACCCCTGCTAGATAAAATATCAGATGCTGTTAGTAAGTTGAAGGAGACAATACAGTATATAGAGGGCAGTGTGCAAGTTATTGAAGATTTGGATGGATATACTGAAACTAGACAAGTAAGTTTGCGGATTCTAAAATCATTTACAAGTGGTTGGTAATTCCATTCCTGGCAAGCATTTGAAGCATTTCTATAAATTTAGATGTATATTGTATATAACAAAGATTCAGATGTTCACTTCCTGTTGCAAAAGTGCTCAATATATAGAAGTAGAGCAAGTACATAATATAGACTACCTATATGGTAACTTACAGCATGTTGTAAGTTACCCTATAGGTAGACTATATTATATATGTATATAGATATATATGGAGAGAGATATATAGATATATATAGAGATAGATATAGGAGGCTGGAAGTTTTTTCACTGTTCTGGATTTTCCAACTCACTGCAATTTCAATTAGATATATATATATTCATTTGCCTTTGTCGTTTATTTCCTTTTCATTTAACAGAGTGTGTTCAAAGTATCTCTTTTAAGATCCGGCTTGATATTTTGTTAACTAAAGATGAAATGAGTGGCAAGTGCAGTGCTGACTCTTAACCTGTGACCAAAGTTCTTGTTTAGCTTCACTTTTCTGTAATTGAATGTTTCTTTGATAAGACAAAAATAACCCAATGGTAAGATCTATATGCCAATATTTTAAAGTAGGAATCAAGATTTGATATTGCTTTAAGAATGGAGAAGGAAATAAACTGATGGCAGTATCAAACAAGATCATACAGGTGTTCTTTTTTCTGATGAAATCAGATTCACAAAATCAGGTGACATCTAAATGAAAGTTCAAGTTAGATATTGCAATGGTGTTACAGAATGGTCAAGTTTTGTTGTGACACACGGAAATTTCAAGTGAGCAGTTTACATCTGTACTTATCAAACAAGAGACGGTTTCTGGAAGAGAAATGAAACATACCAATGTTGTTGTTTTTTTTTTATTAAAATTAGTTCTTACAAATAATTCAGAGAGAAAAATTGTCATGACATTGAAATGAAACTCTGAATCTAGTTTTAAGTACTGATGAAATACTGTATTTAAGAAAGTGAATAACAACAAGATTGTTAACAGATGTAAAGTACTGACCGATTATTGTGTGACGGCTGTACATTACATCCCTGCTAAACCAGTGAGTTTAAATTTTTGGATAATTGAAATGGCAGTGAAATGTAATGCATTGCTGGGTTGTTAACATTCCGTCTTCTTTTGATAATCCTTCCACTTAGGCACCTGGCACAGCAGAAATGGCTAGGTCAAAGGTCAAAGTTTACTTTCAGGAGTTAAACGAGACCATTCAGAGACAGCAACAGGTCGCCTTCAGTGTGCTCGACACCCACATCAGGGAGAGGCTGCACTTCCTCAGGCAATATCAGGAAGAGTTTTGCATCATCTTTACTACCTTAACCACTATGAGCGAAGACTGTGAGAAAATGGTGCATGAAGTGAGTAAAGGGTGTTAGAGTAGAGGGTTTAGGGCTCTGACTGAAAGGAAACAGAGGAGGGAGGAAGCATTTTAATATCTTAGGACAGAATAATATGGTCCTTATTTTCATTTTGTTACTAGCCTAGCGTGTACATTTATTAGTAAATGAAATAAGAGAAAAAAAGCTGTTAATGTGTAGGATTAAATGAGTCCAAGCAATCCTGAACTCTGGGACATGTAATGGAAACATGCTCACCCCAACTTAGGTGTACGATAACTCTGTGATTAAACACCACTTTGACCTTTGAGAGTACTGTGATTCCCATAGAGAAATAACTTCATGTTTAGTCCGGCCAAGGGATGTGTTGTGTGAAGTACGGTCGCTAGCCTCGATAAACATTTTAATGTATTTGTAGTGTCCTATATATATACATGTAATATGTATGTATGCATGTGTGTATGTATGCATTGTGTATGTATGTATGAATGCACTTTCCGTTTGTATTTATACAAATTAAAAGAGTGAATGAGCGACCTGGACTTTTTAAGAAGTACATGCCAATCTGGATAGTGATATGATCATTGGCAGTGTAGTGTAGTGGAGTAGGCCCAACATCAGTTGAAAACCTGTCCAACCGACAAAGTGACATGACGTCCTCCAGGGAAAGTTAAGAGTGTGACGCTACTGTTGCAAGCTACAGTAGCAATACATTGTGTTCTCAATCATCTCAGAATTATGTTTATGCTTTTTTTATATGTAGCAAGCACCATCAGCTACCTGTGATCTGTTCTAAAACAGAAAATACTCAAACAAATTGTTTTTGTGTTTGTGGACCAATTGATCAAAAATTTTTAAAAAAGTTTCAAATATAAAAAAAAAAATTGACTGTTACTATAAACTTACCTACAGGATGATGCTAAGGTCTTAACGAATGCTAGCAGCATCTGTGTCCTCCTGGACACACTACATCTTCATCAACAGCACTTCTTAGAAGCGTCAGAAAGAATTACTTTAGATGCCAGCATCCCTGTCACCTTCACTAAGGTAAACTTTACAAACTTTGTAATAAACAAATATTCTGATGCCAAGAGACAGTGTCGCATCCTGCTCTCGCATGTAGGGAACACCCAAGGGCATGCAGTTTACATCTCTTGCCCATGTGCAAAGCCATTGTTATCTATTGGGTTATCTTGGAGTTGCTCCTAGATCAAAAATTGAACTTACTGTCAGGGCTTGGATCCAAATTCTCCACGATCATAATACTTATTTATCTCAAATGCAGTAGCTTATATGAAATCAGCCTAAGTATTCCTTTTTACCCCATCGGCATCAAAAGTCCTTACCCTGTCTTTTAATTTAAAACATACAAACCTAGCTCGATACTGACAACCCTCTTGCTCTCCTCCCCCCTCCCCCACCCCTTTCCCCCTCCTCATCCCATCGAACCATTGTTAAAGTATAACAAGCTGTCTGCGAATCCACTATATACTCAAGTTGGATCCATCACAAGCAAAGAGAGCGAAACAGTCTTTACCAATTATGATTTCCATCTGATGTGGGTTTCTCGTTAGAAACTCAATTGTACAATGTTTTCCATTACATATTGTATTTTTTCTTCCCCCGCAGGATAACCGAGTCCACATCGGCCGTAAGATGGAGATGCGGGTAGTGGTGCTGGGACTCGATCAGGCGGGGAAGACGTCGATACTCTTCAAACTGAAAGAGAATGAGGTCATCAACACCATACCAACCATTGGTGAGTTTCTTTACCGTCTTTGCTGTTCATAGCAGTGATTTTTATTTTATTATTCGTGAGGACCTCTGCTACTACTCAAAAGCACTGATGATGTTTGTCATTTACATATCGGCACAGCTTTATCTATTATTATCATTATTATATTAAGATTTGCAAACTGGAGCACCACTCTGACAGTTTCATAGCAGTCTTTGTTTTGTTGTCATTTTTCTTTCTTTTTTACGATTCTAAATGATCATTTTCCTTCTTATGGTGCAGGTTTTAATGTGGAAACTATCGAACATAGAAACTTGAATTTCACAATTTGGGATGTTGGTGGAGATCCCAAGCTGAGACCTTTATGGAGGCACTACTACCTAAACACTCAAGGTATTTAAGACGGTTTCCCTCATTTTCAATCAGTTTTGTTCATTTCAATTTTTTTTTATGTTTTTTTTTAAATAAATATGTGAGTCTGTGAAGAAGTAGGATCTAACCATTTAATTGAAGTTATTTCAATTGCTACACACAACATTGGAGAATTGAGCAATATAATTTCCACTCAACAGTTTTCTTTTCATTCACAAAAGCAGAGAGATGGACAGCGCCCTCTTTAACCTGTTTTGCAGATGACAGGGTTTCATAAAAAAAACTATTGTAAAAAAACCACAATTTGAATTGTGTGGCAGTTTTGACAATAACTGTCTCTGATCTAGAACATAAGCCATTCGCTTCTATTAAAAAAAAATACAAAAAACAGATGACCTTGGGTGTTCACCTCTTGTCTGCATAGACCCAATTCATTGTATGGTTGAGACTAACCAATGGCTGGTATATAGCAGCTAAAAGAAGCAGGGGAATTTTGCTTCATTGTAGAGTGCAGGGAAACCCACATGTGTATGTGATTTTGTAACATGAGGCATATAAAAATGTCTGTCAGAAAAGTAGCTGACAAAGTTGATCAAAGCAGTCTTCTCATCTGATAGGTAATTTTACCAAACCGACCAAGTGTTTACAGTTGATCAAACAAAGACACCACGTAAATTCTGTTCTCTCCAAATGAAAGAGTTAACGAGGCAGTCATTAATGAATTCGATGCGATTCCTCAACATTACCTCTTCCAGACACTTTTGTTTCAATATTAGTATTTACACAATATTAAGCTTCAAAGCAGGGGTTCTGAATTTGATTTCTATTATGGCCGGCCAGATACAAACGTCGGTTGGAGCAAAGGACGAGCGAGGTGGAGCGACGTGCCGATTTTCTTCGCTGGCCGGTTGATATCTTTCATAGGCCAGATTTGGCTCTCAGGCTTTCAATTGAGAACAACTGAGGTATGGACTAATCAAAAGTAAACAAGGATTTTGGACCAGTATGAAAAAAAAAATGAAAAAAAAACCTTTTAAAATTTGATTTTCAGATCTCACCAATAAAGTGAAACAAGTGTCACTTCCAATTAAAACAAGCATTTTCTTGCTGCATTTGTTTCTTTTATGATTTAGCGTTAGTTTTTGTTGTGGATTCTGCGGACGTAGATCGTCTGGAAGAGTCGTACGAGGAACTGTCGGTGCTCATGTCCGAGAAACAGCTGAAAGATGCGGTGCTAGTGATATTTGCCAACAAACAGGTAGGAATTTATATATATTTAATATTAATCACTAAATTTTTATCATTCTTGCAATTTGGATAGTACACCATGGCCATGCTAGACATCTCAATAGTGTAACTCAATAGCCTGGTTGTTCAGTGCTTCATACCATGCTGAACATCTGAACAGTGAAACTCAATAGCCTGGCTATTCAGTGCTGCATACCATGTTAAACATATCAACAGTGTAACTCAATAGCCTGGCTATTCAGAGGTCGTAGTGCCAAGGCACTATAGCAAAACTCTACTTCACTACGAGAGAGTGATCTAATAACGTTATTTTAGACGGGTGAATAATGCTATGGGAAGCAACATAATTCATAAATTATATTTTATAAAGTATTAATTTTACGAGTGAACTTTGGGCATTGATTGTTTACCTTTATGAAGTTTCTGAAATAACCGCAATTCATTGTACCTTATTTCTAAATAGTCCATGCCACCACTTCATTAACGCACATTCCCTTTCGAAATTCAGGGTATGTTAACATTTTACCAAACCTTCCCAAGATCTAAACTAATCGAATGAAGACAGATTATATAGGGTTTCATGAAACAGGGATAAACGAGCGAGATTGTAAACGAATATTGATTTTATCCTTGACTCTTCATTCTATGACACCCAGACACCTTGTTGACGAAGGTATAGGTGGTCCTTAGTGACCATCAAATTTGAAACACCAACAAATTTGAAGGAACTTCTCATGTCTTTTAAACCCTTGTAAAATTGTCGACATGTTTATCATATCTAGGAAGTTTTTGGCTCGTCGTGACAGCACTTTTGAATATGTTTCACTCTCGTAGGATCTACCTAACGCTCTCAGCATCGAAGCAGTCACAGAGAGGCTAGCCCTTCCCAGACTCTGCTACGGGCGAAACTGGCTGATTCAACCGTGCAATGCGAAGACTGGCGAAGGATTGTGGGACGGCTTGGAATGGTTGTCACAGCAACTTGTGGCAGCTGGCGTGATGGATTTGGCGTAACGTCGAAGACCACATAAAGTCTGCTCTCAAGAGAAGAAAGAAACGAACTGTCGACAAACTAGTTTATCTGTCGCTATAAAGCCTCTGTAGATAAATATGCAAGAGTTAAGAGGGCCTGACATTTCGATTCCATATAGTGAACTCTTCTTCGCAGATCGCCGTTGAAAGAAGTCCCTCTAGCTTTTCTGATGCTCCAGGCCCTCTGAATTTTTGTGTCAGTTACGAATTTTTCTCATGGTGCAAAAGAGTTATATGAGGATAGGTTCATTAGACAGAGTTTGTAAATATTGTAACATAGAATGTTTTATGAGTTAACTTGAGTTATATAGAGAGAAAAGCACATCTTGTTTTATAAGATGCAATGAACTATATATTTCTTTTTTTTTTGCATGTGAAAACGTTTGGTGTCCTAACATCCAACTTAAGATATTTTTTTCTTACAAGTGTGGTTGCCGTAAGGTTTGCGGTGTTAAGCTGAATGTGTGGAAATATTAACGTGGAGAATTCTAAGTTCTACTGATCGAGAGATGAAAATATAGTAGGCTTTTTCTTTAGCTAATGTTTTTTATTACAGAATAAATCTTTTTTTAAAAAGGGTGACTTTAGGCACAAAACTTAATTTAGTAATGTTGTGGACTGTTAGAAATATAGAAAAAAATAACTGCTGCCAATCCAGGTTTTATTTCTATGACACGTTTTAATTTTTTTGAGAAATGTCCCATGAAACATCTGAGACGCATCAATTAAATTGGCTGGACTCACTTAGTCTAACACAGAGACCATCTTGTCAGTTTTTTTTGGTTGTTTTTCGATGCAATACAAAACTAAATAGAAAAACCTAAGACTTTTACGGCCTCAACTGACTTGTTTACAATGCATTACAACTTTTCTCAAGTAGAGATGGTGTTGAATTTTATCCAAGAGTGTTCTGTTGTTTATATGAAGTTAATGGAGAATGAGTGTACAGGCAGCTTTATTAAAGAAATCTGATTACAAGAACAGAATTAATCAAATTCTTCAAGATACTGTGGCTTCTTCTTATAAGCAACCCAGCAACACCAACAACAAAAAACTAACAGAAATCACCAACCACTTTCAGTTATATGTGTTCTGTCTGTACTACTCTGTAGCAGGAAGTGGCATATTTAGCATTGTGGTCAAGTGGTTGAGGTTGTGGTGGAATTGTGATCTAAGGTTTGCAGGTTCGAGTCCTGGCCAGATCTTTAAACGTTTTGTCCTTGGGGCGAGGCACTTTATCTGCATTGCCTCTCTTCACCCGGATGTATAAATGGGGACCTGTGAGGGTGACTCGTAAATATAGTTGCGTGCTTCGCCGGTTTGTGGCCGCACCATATGGGCAGTCCCCCTGAGGACAGGTAGATGTGGTGCCCCAGGAGAGATTGTTTGAATTGTGCACACTTGGATGTGTGGGTGTGACAAGTTACCCAATGACCAGTGGTTATTGTTGTTAAGTCATGAGAGGGGGGCTTGGTCTCAAGCAAGACAGTAAACCTTTAACTAAACTTTATAAAGTGGTTCAAATACCATCCTTGTCCAAGACATGTTTTCATATCTTCGTCGATTTTCGTGTTTATTTGGTCGTTTACCAAACGTTTGAATAGCTTAAATGATGAAGTAAACAAATTACAAATATCATATTGATATTGGCAGGTTGTGATCATATATATGTCGACTACATAGAGAAAAAATGGCATCTCTGTTTGTCAATTACGACCCAATACCTCAGTTTCTTTATTTGTACATCTGTGCTTGAAATATTTTATGATCATCTTACTGGCTATCTTTAAAATAGTCATGTTGACTACTTGTGTAGAGAAGAATAATTATTGTTATTATTGTTGTTATTATTATTATTATTATTACAAGACTGTGTGTTTCACTGTGAAAATAATAAAGACTTACCTGTATTTCACATGTTTTGTGGACATACTAGTATCGCAGACACTTTTTAACATTGTGGGCACTGTGGTATTGCGTGGACATTGTCTTGAAGACACTTGTTGTGTGTTGTAAAATAACTTCTCTATTTTCTTTTTTAGTTTGGTCTTGCCATCATATGTTGCCGTAAAAACATGGAGGCAGTGAGCATGCTTGGTTCTGTTTAAGAATATTCAGCTGCTGGCCTACATAATATGAATTGTTATAACTGTGATAACTCTAATAACTTGAAAAGAGCAATGAAATATTTGGTAAAAAGGAAATAGAGGTCATTGGTTTGAAACC
>JAIPMN010006309.1:0-10050 GCA_020650975.1 Apostichopus californicus
ACAGTTTTATCCACTTGCTAAAAAATTCCAGAGCTTAAAAACTTCTACAAGCTAAAATCAAGTTCTCACCACTGAGTTTTCTGAACCTGCAACACACATCAGTTCTACTGGACAGGTAAAACAGGGCTCATGTAAGGTACGTAAATCATGCCAATTCTTTGACCGATGATTTTTTCACCAACTTAACACATGTGTGTTCCTGTAAGTTTGTAATGTCTACCGGCAGAGAATTGCCAGCGCATTTTTTTCTTGTTACTGGCAAATGACCAAATATAGCATTTAGCCGTTTAGCAAGTTAGTACGCCCAAATTGTGAGCCCTGTCGGAACATAATGTACAGTACTGCTTAATAAAAATATTCAGCTATTTAGCTTTGAATCCAAGTTTTATGTCGACAAGTTACTATTTCCTCCTTTCTGCTTTGTATATATACAAAGCAGAAAGGAGGAAATTATATGTATATACTAAAAGTGAATAAATATATCTCGTGCGAGAATCGTGTAATATTTGAGTTTAATACTCACTCATGTAGGTCTTTTATCTCCTCTCTCCGTCAGATATTAAGGATGGCCGATGTATTTTCATTCACTGGATTCGTAGACCAACTCTCAAGATGATGGAAGAAGACATAGTTCGTTATGGGTACCTGTTACACAGGCCTGGGGGAGGTAAGAGAGTTATATTGTCCTATTTATGTTGTTATATTGTTATATTGTCCTATCATATTTATTATATTATATTATTATATTATATTATTATTATATCATTATTATATATTATTATATTATTATGATATATTATATAATATATAATAATATTATATATTATATATTGTTATATGATTGTATATTATATTATTATATGATATTTGTCCTGTTATATTTTCCTATTATAGTTATATTGTCCTATTTTGACAATTTTGCTTAAATTTTCTGCTTCATTTTTGATTGCCAGTTGCTAGGATTTTAATCCCCTTCCTCACAACCATTGTATATATCTTTCCACCATATTTGATGTGAAGTCACTACACATTTTTCCTCTTTTTTGTTTTTATAGTGGGGCTGGTTTTGGGGTGGGGGGGGGAGGAGGGCAGGTCTGGAAGACAAATGTTCTCTGATTATATTTTAGTCCGGTTTTTACATAATTTGTCTACTGTACTGCTGGATGTCTTCTTACATTGTAGTACTAAGATATCTGCCCTATTTTCCAACAGTAAATGTTATAATCTTTTACCATTTGATTCTCTTTAAGTGTCTTCCCTTGTATATATTGCCTCCAATCAGCCTATTCACTGATCTAAAAACAGTAGCAATTTTAGCAAGCTTGACCCAATTTAAGTATCATGACCCAATTAAGAGTCACTGCCTGCTTGCTGCCTCCTGTTCCTTTTGCAGCTATGTAATTGTGGAATTCTTTCAAACTATCTTTTTGCTTTCAAATCTCACCCAAATCTTAAATTGACAATATGCCAATGATTTGAATTAAAGTAGATTCTATATTCTGTTTAAACTCCTTCAAATATATATATTTTTTTTACTTATTTTAGCATCTATATATACTAATGGTACTAAAATACTGTCTGGAAGCCTTGATATCAACAATGATTTTGAACTCTTGATTTATTAAGTCTGTTTAAATTACTAGAAGGTAGAAAATTGAAATTAAAAATATTAAGAAAAACTTCCTAGAGTGCAGATTATCGTATGTATTTCAAGATTTGTTTGGCTAAATTGCACCCAATTGTCCAAGAATGAAAAAAGAAATTAAAAAAAAAAAGAAGACTATCCTTGCCTATTGTTATCTGATATCACTGTAAACTTTAACTTTAATTAAAGCACCTGCGATTATTGAATCGACTTGGACTCAAGATGCCATCTTCCTGCTGCGTTTATAGCAAATGAATAGAAAATACGTAGAAAGTGCCAGCTAATTAGGAAACAGATCTAAGGAAGTGCTATAATCTGTGATTGTCAAATTCTGCAAGTTTCTCTGTTACAACGGTATGCGGCTTCTGAATTTGGAGATGTCACAGCATAAGTCCCCAGACGGATGAGTCCAAGATAGCCAAATTAGCTAGGTGTCTTTTCAGCCTTCACTCGTACTGTACGTATCTATTGAAATGAGTGCACTCTTAGTAATATATCATCAGTTAGAAATTAGGTAGAAATATTGTCTGAAGCAATTTTGTTCTTGTTGCACTGAATCTGTAATTAGCCTTGGCATTCCAGGGCAGTTCGTTGCCTGTTTTTGGTAGTTCTCTGCCTCCCTGGATTGTACTCGGACTCCCAAACTTGTCAGAAATCTAGTATAGATAATATGTGCATTTACTTCAAAATCCTTCACGCCTTGTACTCGTAATGTAGCTAGTTGCCTGTGTTTGGTACTCTCCTTCCCAGGATTTGTACTTTGACTCCGTTGCTTTGTCAGAAATCATATCTGTGGGAAAGCCATTTTAGAACATTCACCGTCTCAATACAAAAGAAGCATCTGTGAGGCAAGAGAATGAAACCGAAAGTACTGTATAATCATTGGAAATGAAATAGTTTAAGTTACAGTAGTTAGCTGTATAAGCTTGAATATATATTAATTGTGCTCTTAATTTGATGCTGGAGACGCATTATCTGTATAACTGTAGTAAGGGTTCGTTAATATTATTCTAGTACTTACCTGAAGGAAAATCATACCCACTGACAGACCATCGTTGAAGCCCTAGAGAACATTCACTATTAAAAGAACTTTTAAAAAAAAATTATATATATCCATTTACTTGTCGGAAATCTTTACGATTTTCAGTTTCTTTGGAAAGGCTTCAACAGTGTTCATTTTGGAATATCTGCGTAGCTACTTCTCGGAAAGTTCTCCGTTGAAGCATCGTTTGGTGTGCTTCATGTGTCAACTTCTGCCATCATTTACTGTACTCAATAATTCAAGTGGTCATTCATCAGTTAGTTATTGTAGATAAACTGTGTCAGGATCATCAGAACATTTTACTTTTGATTACAGTATGTGATTTATAATGTTATACATGTCATCAGTCAAGCTTTAAGCATCATCCTTTACTTATTAATGTGAACTTTATCGCTCAATTTAAGCTGTTAATGCTAGAGTACTGTGCAAACCAGGGAATAGTTTTGTGCGGTATTTGCTACATATGAAGCTAGAGTAGTTGGGTCTGAGGATGTAATGAGCAGGGCAAATTGTTAAGGACGTTTTCGGCTTGTCCATGGCACAAAAAGGTGTTACCTTTTGGTTGTCTGAACAACAGATTTGGTTGTCCCCAAAATGACAGACCAATATATTTAGTTTTGCTTCTCGCTTACCTGTCTCCTCACAACCTAAGCACCACATTCTACCTTGCCTTGAATGTCCTGGTAACCTTTTAACACTGTGCGCCCTCTATGACCAGCCCCTTGGGTCTTTGTCCGTCCTTCTCATTCTACCATTCAAAGTGTCTACACGAGTGGATTTTCTTCCTTCGGATTTCTTCCCTTTTTGGTAACTGAGGATTCCCCAAAATGACAGACCAATATGTACTCTATATTCACTGGTGTAAAGCAGACCAGATTTGATCCAGTAAAATTCCCTTGTCCTCTTGGTATTATTTCAGTATCTCCAAATTTATGGAGGGTGCAATTCCAACTTTGAAATTGCACATGATTCTGATAAATACATTCAATAGAGATATTTACTTCAGTAATGAATATTCATCAGGCCGCCATGAATATATTCAAGACTGAGAAACATTAAGTGGTTAGATTGATCTGTTTTGATATGTGACTAATTTAGCCAAGTGGTATAATGGGAGTGGTGGCAGGCTTGTATACACCAAGGGGGGGGGGTGGGGTTAATCGTTGCAGTGAGTTACTATATAGGTGTAGCATGCACTATGTTCAGTAGTTTGTATGAGTTGACCCTTTAACATCTGCTGTTTCAAGTATTGCATTGTAGATTTGGAATTACATAATAGTACTTTGTATTGACGGAAAACAAAAATTTCTTTTGCTTGTCAAGTTTCACTTTCAGTCAGTCATTAAAACTGTTGAGAGGAAGGGTTCGAATGATATAGTAAAGCTGATTCAAACCACTCATGTTGAGAATTTTCAGTTAATATGCCAAGTCATCACTGCATGGTGGCATTGAAGTTCCATTTTTGAATTGGGTTTTTCAATTATTGTCTCTTTGACCTCGTAATTTTACTATTTACGAATGACTGGAAAACTGCTCCAATTTAAACAAAAAATCTTGATCTTTTATTAATTTTTTTATGATTCAGTTTTCTTCTAGCTCCTACTCCTAAAGAGTTATAAATCTTTTAGTGCAATACCAAAACATTTGTGTCCCACACATTTTCTGTAGTGTTTTAATATTTGTTGACACTTATGGTAGCTAGCATAAGATTGTGGCATTACTGTAACTCAATGCAAAATACTGTATGCATACATACAAGTAAACTCTTTGTGTACTTGAGGGAATGGACGAAAAGAAGCTGCATATGGTAATTCATACATTATCTGCTTCAAGGTTCTAAGGAGGACATCATATTTGAGCCTCTTTTTGAGTCTTTTCCATTCTGTCCCCATTCTTCTCATTTAAGAAAAAAATCTAGGGAAATTTTTTTTAAAACAAAGGTCCAGAGAGGTTATAATGTATGCTGATGTTTGAATTTCCCTGCCCTTACAAACAACTGAAAAATGAGCATGCATGTATTATTAAGTAAAATCCCCATTGCAATATGTGAATTATGTAGTAATATAACTATTTATGTAGATTAAGTTACCCTTGATCACTCAGTTCTAAGTGAAAGGGAAGTGATTAAAAAAAGAAGAAGGAATTTTGTTTTGTAGTTCCCTTTCCTGCGCTGTATCCTGATGAGAAGGATGTTGTTTACCTCACTCTTTGCTATGACCCGTCTACATAAGGGACTGAGTTTAATTTAATACAACACGGTACCTGTAGTTCTTGGCTTCAACCGTACAGTATATATAGGCTACTGTATACACATATAAACAGTATGCACATGTATACAGTACTCACATACTGCAGTAGCAGTGTTATCATGTAGCTGTGCTGTATCTATGTACTCTGTACAGTCAGGCATGTTGCCAAAGAGAAATAAAAGGTTTTGAAGTACATTTTAAGTGAACTGATTTATTCTCTCCATATGCTTCATAGAATTTCGGTTTCATGGTTGTATGGGAAAACTATATATATATACTGTATATCGATCTACAGTACATGCATCATGTGCTCCTAGATACCCAGAGCTGTAAAATGTTCTCTGCATCGATAGTGTCAGAGAATGTAATAATTCAATGCATGCAGCGATGCCCTTGTACTGTACATGAGGTCTTTGTTTAATTTGTATGCTGTGTATATTTTAAAAGCTGTATCATTTAAAGATATATATGGCATTATTTTAAACCA
The DNA here is from genome assembly GCA_020650975.1 of Apostichopus californicus. Lineage (NCBI taxonomy): Eukaryota > Metazoa > Echinodermata > Holothuroidea > Aspidochirotida > Stichopodidae > Apostichopus > Apostichopus californicus. The sequence continues at coordinate 5,424 of JAIPMN010006309.1, forward strand.
CCTCCCCCCCCCCCTTCTCTCCTCTAATCCCCAGAATTTCAGTTAAGAATAGGACGAAATATAATCAACAAATGTTCATTAGCATAGGCGTAGGAGGCGGGGGGAGGGTAGGAGGCCCCCCCAACCAAATTTTTTTGTGAAAATTCGGGCAATATGCTGAGAATTTTTCGGGCACCTACTGAAAGAAGAATAATTTGCAATGTGTTGTTCAATGGTTAAACTGTTATTATTATTATCGTTATTATTGTAATGACTTCCCAATAATTATAACCAATATGGAAGGGTAATAACACGGAAAATATAACCAAAATTTTTCGCGCGCTCTGCGCGCATTCAACATCTTATTGTGCATGTCATATAGGCATTCATTGGTTATCGGCATGTGATGTAATAACCGATGAATGCCTAAATGATAGCACATTAACATGATGAACGCGCGCGGAGCGCGCGAAAAATTTTGGTTATATTTTTCGGGCAAGTCGTTACAGCCCCCCCAAACCAAATTAAGCTCCTACGCCTATGTTCATTAGATATATATGTCAAGAACAATCAATTCTAAGAAATGATGGTTTCAAGTTTATACTTTTCCAAACAAATATAATAAAACTTGTCAGTTAGCTTTAGCTCAGAATACTTGCATACTACATGTAGGATAGACCTAGCCTACCAGTTGAAATAATTTGTACATACCGACCGAATGTTTCCTACTTTAGTAATATCATTAAAAGGGTGTGAAGACTCGCGCAAAAAGAAATGTCTAATGCTGGTAATCTGACCTAGTTTCGAATGAGGTGTAACAGAAGTGTTAGACACCACCATTGATCCCAGAAAATACACACACACAGCTTGCTACCATCGGTAATTAGACACTAAGTGTGCTGATGGAACAAAAACAAGATAGATTTTTCTTTTTTCTCATTCATTAGAACTTGTTAACCCAAAACTTATCTGTGTGGTATTCATTCTTGTGTCATGAAAGATCTTGTAAGACAAGTAGACATTCTACAAGGCTGAAAGGTTAATTTTGCTTTAGATTGACCATAATTTAATGCTATCACACCAGATACTGTAATTATGAAAAACGAAAGATGGTTACTTTAGTGATATATACATAATCTGCTACTTAACTTTACAGTACAAAGTTTCATTTATTGGACTTTAAGTTGTTCAGAAGAACCGAATTCATGCTTCATGAGCATCCAAACGTTGGTAATCTACAGAAAAGTCTATGATTAGATTGAAGAAGTACTGTATATCCAGTTATATGTATGAGTAGTAGTGAATGACTTGGTCAAAGTGACACAATTAAAGGTAAAATCAAACAAATCCCACCCCCTCCCCTCCAAAAATAAAAGGCAGGTTTACATGGTATGCCAAGTATAGATTTGATGATGTCAGTATTACAATAGCGGTGTCTTTCTATTTTTAGTTAGGCAGTGGACCGTGCTTCCTGTCACTCAATATTTACATGGTTGCTTGGGTGTCAATATAGGTGATCAGTGGATAAAAATGTACAAACCTCAAATTTTCTCAGTGTCTTTTGTTCATTTGAAAGGCATGTTTGGTATTGTAGTGCACCCTGAATAAGCGATAGTAACAATTATCTTTGTGTGAGTAACAGTTAGTATTGCATAAATCTGTTATATCCAAAAACTGATCTATACTGTATGTTTTCAGATTCTGATTCAAAGTAAAATATTTTAACTGTATTCCTCTCATACCTTGGGTAAAGTTTGGAAAGGTTTCTTTTGGGTGTGACAATTGAGGCTGGGAGAAGCAAAATGAGTAAATTGCATATTGATGGTGTTTTATCGCTTACCTATCTCCTCACAACCGTAGCATCCTCGCTCTACCATTCCTAGAGTGAACTGGTAAACTTTAAGCACTGTATGACCGGCCACTTCCAGTGTAATTAAGCCCTCTCCTTCACATCCTACCATCCCAAAGTATAGTGAAGTGGCAAAAGTTTGCGGACACGGTATAGCGAGAGTGCTAAGGTTGTGGGAAGACAGGTAAGCTCTTCACTGGTAAATATCCAAACACGGTAAGTTTTAGGATATTTGTGTAATATGACGTCATTTTAACAAATTCATGGAATAATTTACTGAAGGTTTGTAGACCAGTTTGTTCAAGGTTGGTTGGGTTAATTGCCCACTCATTAGAGATAAATTATATACTGAGGTAATGATCGTAAAGTTTTCATGAAATGTGACATTGAATCATTGCTATCGAGTCAGAAAATGTAACATTTTGCAGGTTGAAATTTATGAAATACTGCAATTGTGCAACCGATACTCATTTTGGGTTATTGATTCCGTTGTTTGTTCGATGCTTTCAAATTACATTTTAAATTATCTTGCAGCCCTTGGGAGGTTAAAGAAGAAGAGATATTGGTTTGTCCTCCATAAAAACAGCTGCGAGATTGTCTTGTATAAATCTCAAACAGAAATTGACCAACCTCTCGTCAGTGTCGATATCAAAGACGCCTGTATAACCCTGCTCCTGGAGAACAATCTACAGTTCCTCATTTCGTGAGTATATCTATATTTTCTGTTCTCTAGCATCCAGTGAATGTATCCTACCTAGTCCTTCCATGCTTGTCAATCCATAAATACTTCATATTTACTTCACACTTTAATTTCCTGTCTCCTCAAAACAACTGCACTCTTGGTCTGCCAAATTCTAGAAGTCTTGGAAACCCTTTTAAGCTCTGTCCTTTCCTGGTGATCAGCTCATTCTGGTCTACTGCCCTCCTTATTCATTCTACCACACAAAGATTCTGGGGCACAAAAGGAGACAAGAAAAAGTTTTGTTAAGAATCCGAAGACTACATACTTACACAGTTCTTTCTGAAGACCATTTGTGGCATTATATTCATACAGGTTTATCGCTAGCTCTACATTATAAAGTAAAAAAAAACAGCCAAAACAAAACCCACATGCAATAATGTTTTCTCCTTTCTCAATAAGAATATTTTTTAAAGATTCAATGCTGGTATTGAAACAGTTGATAGGGTAGAGGTCACCACAGGAATCTGTGAGAAAGTTTGGCTGATTATCCATCGCATTCCATGAAAATTTGACATAACAGTTCTTTGTATTCTTGACTCATGTAGCCTACAGTGGTCATGCTGAGCAGGCTTGATAGAGTAAGGTCAAAGGTCGGGCTGTCTGCTCTTAAAACCTGTTGAGTCATTTCTGGCCTCAGGTGAGGTTGCAAAGTTTTCGTAACCCCACCTGAACAACCTGCTAAGAATTCTCCTGACAAGTGATTATTACAAAATTGGAACCAATTATGTTTGAATATCAGCTACCATCGAAACAGTATGTGCGGGGGTGATGTCAACAAACATATATTCGCACAAAACTTGTATTCTTGCTAGTACTGTGGAAGTACTACGTTAGTACCACGTTAGGCTCGGCTGGTTTGATGGATGTTTTGTAATGTCAGTGAGTTGTCTTACAGCAGGTTTATTACTGTGTGTGAAGAGGTAATGAAGCAAGTGATCTGATAATTATCGGTGGTACAGTACTACCTTGTGTTTGGTAATGACATATTTGCAAGTTTTATCTGGGATTAAGTCCCTCTATACTCATATACCGTGGGCAATGGTAGATCTATCATGTCCAGCCAGTCGTGAAATTACACATCTATTGCAAAAGGTTGATAATATAGTTTATTTTAAAATCCGTACTCGGCAGTTTACGTTATGCACTATTCACTTCAGTTAGTAGATTACTACCAGTCCCGTAAGATTTGAACGGATCATTTTTCTGTGCGAAAAACACGAAAATGTTTCATGCCATTTGGGTGGTAGAATAATGATAGGGGGGGGGGGGCATTGATGGGGTTGAATGGCCATAAAGTGTGTACAGTGCTGAGATTGTGAGGTGACAAGTAAGCTTGTCACTCTTAAAGATATCCAAACCATGTGCTGTTAGTTTTGAGGTTCCTGTGAAGTTCTGATTAATGTTGTTTATAAAGGGCAAGATCCACCTCTATCTGTAGGGCTTTTGACACATTTGACACATAGCTATGAGTTATGATACACATCCTAACAGTTAGAACATGTATGTAACACAAAGGATTACTTCACTCTGTGTTTTATTTCCCTTATCTGTCTGTTTAGTATCAATGGATTAGCTGTACTCATTTCCTTACAAGACTGTTTCCATTTAGCATATATTTTAGGCCACTGTGCCTCACAAAATTGGTAACATTTGTAGCCCTGCGTACCATATTTAACCCACTTTTACAGTCGGTGGCTGCCCGCTGCCTATGTGTTCAGAGACAATTTAAGTCTCCTGGAATTTAGGGATGCTGTCAAATTTTTAAAGTAGGAAAGATATTTTTTTTGTAACATGTTCTGTTAGTCTGAACACTACTGATGCTTACACTGATTGGACAGGTCGCTCTATGGACGAGAGCAGATGGATGTAACATGTTCTGTTAGTCTGAACACTACTGATGCTTACACTGAGTGGACAGGAAGCTCTATGGACGAGAGCAGATGGATGTAACATGTTCTGTTAGTCTGAACACTACTGATGCTTACACTGATTGGACAGGAAGCTCTATGGACGAGAGCAGATGGATGTAACATGTTCTGTTAGTCTGAACACTACTG
>JAIPMN010006309.1:10061-21284 GCA_020650975.1 Apostichopus californicus
ACTGATGCTTACACTGAGTGGACAGGAAGCTCTATGGACGAGAGCAGATGGATGTAACATGTTCTGTTAGTCTGAACACTACTGATGCTTACACTGATTGGACAGGTCGCTCTATGGTTGAGAGCAGATGGATGGAACATGTTCTGTTAGTCTGAACACTACTGATGCTTACACTGAGTGGACAGGTCGCTCTATGGACGAGAGCAGATGGATGTAACATGTTCTGTTAGTCTGAACACTACTGATGCTTACACTGAGTGGACAGGTCGCTCTATGGTTGAGAGCAGATGGATGGAACATGTTCTGTTAGTCTGAACACTACTGATGCTTACACTGATTGGACAGGAAGCTCTATGGACGAGAGCAGATGGATGTAACATGTTCTGTTAGTCTGAACACTACTGATGCTTACACTGATTGGACAGGTTGCTCTATGGACGAGAGCAGATGGATGTAACATGTTCTGTTAGTCTGAACACTACTGATGCTTACACTGATTGGACAGGTCGTTCTATGGACGAGAGCAGATGGATGTAACATGTTCTGTTAGTCTGAACACTACTGATGCTTACACTGAGTGGAATGAAGAAACAAGAAACAAGGACATATTAGTCAAATTTGTCATGCATTTGTTTATACTTTGCATGTATGTCTGGAAAAATGAAGTCACACCCAAGTATAGTTATGGCAAAATAATTGAATTACTTTCGACAGGTAAGTGTTTAATTAACAATGTTTTATCAGCTAATGGAATTGACCAAATCAGAAGGAACAAAGCAGAAAAGGTATATGAATGTGTAGATATATAATATACAGGGAGTAATATTTAAACCTACCATCATTTTCTACTACATATTGAGGTTTTCAGGCGTAGTTTAATAGGTGTTATCCTTATTGTCACAAACTTGGTTAGCCGCCGCCCGTCGCACGCTGCAAGGACCTCGGTTTGCGTCATAGTTGTCCCTTGTTACAGGCTTCAGGTTGTTGTAGCTGCCAAATTCAAGGACTTTTATTGTCTCTTTGATGAATATCCTTTAGTATAAATGAGCCAAGGAAACTAAAACGACAAGAGAGAAAGAACACCGTTATCATAGAGGTAGCATTGGCCTGTGCAGCTGGTGCTGGGAATTATTTGTTAGAGGTTGGAGGCATGGATTTTAGTTGATTTGGAGCAACCATGGTTAGCTTGTCCGGATTTCTACAATTATACATTGTAGTAAGTGTGGCCTACATTACTTGAGGTGTATTTGTATAAATGGGGATTCATATACTCATTTTGGCTCCAGTGAATGAAAAGATTGAAAAGCTATAACATAAATATCTTCAGTTTAAAAGGATCTCCAGTCATGGACCAGAAACTTGTGTAGTAATATTTTAGCACTGCACCCCCTTGGCCCTCCTCCGGGTTATCACGCATCACGTCCTCCTTCCAGACCTAACATTCACGAAGTTTAGAAACCTGTTCAGGAGTAACGCAGGCAAGCCAAGTCCACATGATCAAAGGTGAAGGTGACTGCAATTATTTATGTGGATAATGTAAGATGATATTCTTAACCAGGAGTTGGCAAATGAGTTTATTACAACATTTCTCACGACATCTATAGCTGTGAATTGTGTCATGAAATTGCACTAGAAACATTTAAATGAGGCGGCAATTTACAAAAAAGGTTATATCTGGAGGAAAAAATGAGATTAGGCCTATTACTATAGGCCTATGTTAAATTTGTGGGACACAAACAAGATTTTGTGCATTGGATGAAAACAAATTTAATAACTTGCTAGTAAAAAGCAGCAGTTACAAGATCTCTTTAAATAGTTTTAAGGAATATACGATATTATGCAATATTACATAGACTTGCTAAAAAATAGTCCATTGAAGTACAAATCCAATGGAGAATACAGCTTTAAATAACAAACCTCTTTAACTACAGGTGCAGTAGGGTAATAATTATAGTTTCCTTTCAGTGTTACATTGCAAGGATGATCATAGCCAGAATGTTTAGTCTTGATATGTTATAGTCTAATACAAAGAGAAATGTTATGAGTGCTAATAATGTCTCTACAACTGGTTTTCAAGCTATGGAATGCTCCTTTAAGTCTAAAATTGATCATCAAGTTGCCTCATCGGTACATTGTTCTATAGTCCTAATGACTCAACAACAAAACAAGACGCTCTATTAACTTCATATTAAAAACAGTCTACATACAGTAGCACACTTTAATGACAAGCAGTGTCTATTTTTCCTAGACACATTTTGTAATGCATTGTAATTTGTAAACATGTTATTTGAGGCCAAACAGTATTCTCCTGGTGAGTGTTCCATTTGAGGAATGGTCTGTGTGATAGACTAAGTAGTCCAGCCACTCTAATTGATAAGCCTCAGATGCTCAAAGGGAGTTTTTCACTAAAGTGGGTGTGTTAAATACAGCCCGAACTGAAAGCAGTTTTTTTCTGTTTTTTTGAAGGGTATTCAAAAGATAAAACTTTATTTTGTTCCTGAAGTCATCTCTTAACAACTATTCACATAAAACGTGCAAACTGATCTAACGTATATGCCAGGTGTCGACGATGAGTCCCGACATCAGTCCTTAAACTCAAGTCTAACCGTGCCCCGATAATTTGACACGTCTGCGTATTGATGTCAATCTCATGATCGACGAAATTTATCTAACACTGTAAGCTAACTTTCGTTCTAATCCTTCTCCATCTCGTCCTCTGCAAGGTTACCTTCTGTTCTCTCTGTCTTTAAAGCTAGAGAGTTAAAAAAACAAGTCAAGCCTGTCAATTGGTTCCACAGTATATACGGTTAATGCCGCATATCAGAAAGAATTTAAGGTATCCGACCCAGGGGAATAGCCGTAGCCTGGGTCATTCATTAAATGCGCCCGCTAACGAGCAATTGAGCATCTCATGCAGAAAGGCTAGAGAGACTAGAGGTAATACCTCGTTGAGATGCAGATCCCTGACAGGCTGTGAACATATTCAAATTGAAAATGGTTTGTATGGGGGGCTCTTTGATACAACAAGGTAGAATATAAGATTTCGAGACTTTGGAAAGACGATATTCAACTAACCCCAAATGGAACAAGAAAACTAAATTATTCATTGAAATTGAAGAAAGATTATTAGCGATATATATAGGCTTGCTAAAGAAATGTTCTCTACTGTTTTTGAGGATTTGCTTTGTTTTGGATTTTTCAGGATTTTTTTTTTACATTAACTTGAAAGAGGGTATGTTGCAGGTAAAGAATGTCTCTCGTACTGTGCAAAAGACTGGGGAGATATTCGTGTTTTGCGGGGTCGTAGTTTCAGCATCTCGTTTTGAAAGGAGGATAAAAATCTGTGTTATTTTGGCCATGACTGCCAAGTTAGCCACACATTTAATTTTCAAAGCAACTTTTTAAATCGATCAAGTTTTCTTTTGGTGCTATCCGATACTGAAATCCTATAGCGAATTAGCTCATTGGTTGGACTATTCAAGCTTGATTGCACATCAAGAAAGTAAAACTAGAACATTTTCAAAATTTCAAAATTGCTTTCAACCTGTTAAAAAGACTATTACAATGAAGATGTGTCTGAGTGACACAAAATGTTGAGAACTGTATTGAATCGTTAATTACTTGCTCATTAAACTGTCAATCGATGGGGGGGGGGGGGAAATGGATTCATTTAAAGGGCATATATTGCCAGCCAAAGTAAGGAAAATTTGAGAATCAGTTTATATCTAAGTAAAGAACTGTCAAATCAGGATGCTGAGGGGGCTGCAGCCTTTCTGTAGCCAGGCTGTGTAGGATGCAATATCTTTGTGCTGTGCAGTTTTATACACAATAAGCAATGCTGGTCTGCAGAGATAATCTCTGGTATTTTGATATTGATTCAGCATTGCTGCAGGGGATGCTGCAGATGCTGCAGCTTTTCATTTGACATGGTGTCTTATATAATGATATAATTGAAGATTGAAGTCTAAGTAACTTCTCATGATAACTACATCACCATGGATTTAAGTTTTTGCTTTTTGATGTATAAAAGTATAAAACTGTGGCTACAGTATAGACTCAATACTAGACATGATATGATTGTTTACGATTCCCAGGTCATTTGGGAAAAGGGTCTTGTAGTGGAAGTCAGTAAGTCAGTCATTCTCCAGTGTCTATTCTTAATTAAGACCCACTGCAGATTTGTGGGGGTCATTTGTTGGTCATTTGTCCATATGAATGTCCGGTAATATTTTCATCACAGTGGGTGATTGAAATTATGCCTGCTATCATGTACATACTGTAATATAGTTTATGACTTAAGAATGCAAGAAGGAACCAGTGGCCTTATTTGTATTGCAGAAGGAACAAGTGGCCTTATTAGTATTGCAGAAGGAACAAGTGGCCATATTAGTATTGCAAGAAGGAACCAGCGGCCTTATTAGTATTGCAGAAGGAACTAGCGGCCTTATTGGTATTGCAGAAGGAACTAGCAGCCTTATTAGTATTGCAGAAGGAACCAGCGACATTATTATTGCAGAAGGAACAAGTGGCCTTATTAGTATTGCAGAAGGAACAAGTGGCCTTATTAGTATTGCAGGAGGAACCAGCGGCCTTCTTAGTATTGCAGAAGGAACCAGTGGCATTATTATTATTGCAGAAGGAACTGTTTGCCCGAATCTTAGGGTCTCAAGTGGTGTGATCTATGACTCAACGCAATATTTGAGACTGTGTGGGGAAAGTTATGTTCAAAATGAATCTATTACAATTTCTTTTTACAAAAAGTATTAGCCTCTAAAAAATACTAAAGATAATACAAAATGGAATTGACTTTTACTTCCTCCCTTAGTTGCTTATCTGTGTTTCAATACCCTAAAACACTCCCACTCAACTGTGTATTAGTATCAGAGTGAACAGTGTTGTGCATGCAAGACCTGTTATATCCCATTCACTACTGGGTGGTGTAATGTCAAAGATAAATACATTCATTATCAATGCATCTCAGTAATGAATACACTACAGTCACTGGTTGATCAATAACTTCTCATCTTATTAAGTTAAGTTGGAACCCTGTCTAATCCAAGGTCAAAACAATAGAGTGAAAAAAAAAAAAAAAATCAGCAAAGCAAAACATTTTGCTGTCAGTGTGCAACTATGACATCACACCTGTTTGCTTCAAGTTCACCAAAATGCTACCAGTTTTGGTAGGTGGGGATAGATGGGAATGGCCATGATTTGATCCGAGAAGTGAAAGTGTCATCCTTGTTGAAAACTCGATCAAACCATGTTAGTTTTGGTGTTTTTGCAGTGCCATGAAGTACATCCTATACCCTGCCCGTAGCCTATGGCCCATTGCACTTGTAACCTGAAAGTATCTGTTAGGGAAGTGGTGTATACAGTGATATAGTTATCTCATAAAATTTGGCATTTGAGATTATACACACATTCAGTTCGAATGCACATATCTCTATGCTATTCTTTAATCTTGTCATCCCCTCCTCACCTTAAAACCAAATCAAGACAGCAATTTCTGCTCATGTAGCTCTCACATTTTCCAAACAGAGAAAAAAGCGAGGCATTCAAAGTCTTAGGTAAATTGATAGCTCGGATCGATCCGGGATAGAATCCGTTATTAGCAAATGCTCTCGCGAATCTCCTCTCCTCTCTCGGTGATGCAAGTAATAGAGCGATGACGTTCTCAGGGTTGCAGGAGAGCAGAGGGACGGAGTAAATTTCTGTCAGCTCGGATAATTTGCCGTGATTTTCCGACCGGAGGCTGAGAGGAGTGTGGGCGGTACAAAATCTGAGAGAGATATGCCTCAGGTTTTGTCTGGGGCTGTTTGAGAAACTTGCTCTTTTATTCTTTCTTTTTTTCTTCTTCTCTCTGTCTTTTTTGCTCGCTCTGTGGGTCTGCCTCTCGCAGACAGTCGCAGGATCAAATGGAACATGGGGAGATGTAAACCTTTCAATTGATTCAACTGCTGTAGCCAAAGTGATTAATTTCTCATTAGGGGTGATTTTGTTGTCTCGAGTGGAGCGATTCACAGAAGATGGTGAAGAGGGATTTTCATGTAATTGCTTGTGCATCGTACGATTTCCTGTGCATTGTAAGCCCGTAAAATTAAATCTCAAATGCTTGAAAACTTCAAACAGTTCCCCTTAGTACCCTTACTCTTGGAGCTTTTGGCTATGTTACAAAATAATCACATAACAATATATTCCCAAGTTTGAGCAGTTCTAAGGTAATATATTCAGTTTAGTCTGACCTTTTATGATTGCAAACCTTGTCATTTAAATGGCAATATTGTGTTTGGAATTAAAGGTCTTTAGTAAATTGGCCCCCAAAATATGCTAGAAAGTCAAATAATGTTTATTCATGTTGAAACTTCAACGAGCATTCGATTGCCACCGTCAGAGCATATTTTCCATTCCTAGTCACTTATGTCGTCTAATTCTGATGACAATGATTTGAGGAGTCGGAACTTCTGAGAAAATTACCTCTCAAAATTTGAACAATATTTAAGCGTGCTAAGTTTGCCAATACTGATGATGAGCTCTTAAGGAAATTGAATACCCACTTTCCTTGTATGAAAGACCTGATCACATAGTCACAAATGTCAGTTGTAGTGAATATCATTTTATGTTGCCTTATATGGTTGGTTATGTCATTAAAGGAGCAACTTGTTTTAAAAATCAGGGAACATGTCAACAATTTTCACTATGTAATGAAATAATCATTTGATCAAGAATAATTGTTAAATCATGGAGACTGACCTTACATATTTTTTTGGATTGTGCCCTCCTAATGGCAGGCAACCTATTCTCTTCTTTTCATTTGAATGATGAGTTTTTAAGTTTGACTTAATTCCAAAGAATTCTTTGTTCCTTTAATATTTGATTCAGTCCTCTCTTGCCCGTGTCTCCTATACACATGTCTTTATGTTGTGCAGTTGTAATTTGGTATTTAACTTCCATCTGAACACACAACCGTAGTTGCAAATGAATGTTGTCATAAATTGTAGTTTGATATCGTCTGTTGTGATGATTTTATGCATAATGGTGATTCATTAGTCATCGCTGATGTTTTAACTTACTGGATCCCTGTTTCTTCTTTTCTTTCGGATTGTAGGAGTGATGGTAAAGAACATATAATTACTGCCGACAGCCATTATAGCAGAATGGAGTGGCTTCAGAGTCTACAGGTTAGTGAAGACAAATCTACTATCTGAATATTCATGTTAGAGACACAAACACCATGTACTTGTGTGTATGTAATGTTTACTATCTGAATATTCATGTTAGAGACAAAAACATCATGTACTTGTGTATATGTAATGTTTATTATCTGAATATTCATGTTAGAGAGACAAAAACATCATGTACTTGTGTGTATGTAATGTTTACTATCTGAATATTCATGTTAGAGACAAAAACATCATGTACTTGTGTGTATGTAATGTTTATTATCTGAATATTCATGTTAGAGAGACAAAAACATTATGTACTTGTGTGTATGTAATGTTTACTATCTGAATATTCATGTTAGAGAGACAAACATGTACTTGTGTGTATGTAATGTTTATTATCTGAATATTCATGTTAGAGAGACAAAAACATTATGTACTTGTGTGTATGTAATGTTTACTATCTGAATATTCATGTTAGAGAGACAAACATGTACTTGTGTGTATGTAATGTTTATTATCTGAATATTCATGTTAGAGAGACAAAAACATCATGTACTTGTGTGTATGTAATGTTTACTATCTGAATATTCATGTTAGAGAGACAAACATGTACTTGTGTGTATGTAATGTTTATTATCTGAATATTCATGTTAGAGAGACAAAAACATTATGTACTTGTGTGTATGTAATGTTTACTATCTGAATATTCATGTTAGAGACAAAAACATCATGTACTTGTGTGTATCATTTACTATCTGAATATGTAATGTTGTAAGAAAGATATTTTGGTGACTTCTACTTCATTATTGATAATTTCGCGTTGAATTCAATTTATGATATATGAATTTGATATCGTAAAACCAGAACAACATTGCTGCACTTTGAACGACTCTGCAGTTGGTTAGATGGTGAGATAAACTTATACTTAGGTTGGATCGGATCAGATTACAATAGATCGACTCAGATCTGATCGGATCAGGTGGGGTTGGTTCAGATTAGTTTACATGGGGAGATATATATCTATGAAAGGTTTTTGTAATTTACATAATACATTTCTCCTCTCTTACCTGTCTCCAGTTTATTTATGCACTTTTCTTATAACTTTATAACGGTCGTGTAACCAGTAATTGTTTTGGGGAAATTAAGTTTTCTCTCCCAGTTACCTGTCTCCTTACAACCTTAGTACTCTACAATAACATGTCTATCTGTGAACTGGTTTGAACCATTTAATCACTATATAGCCCTGGTATAAACTCTCCACTTCTGTTCACTGACCATTTGTCATCAACATGAACTACCGGGACACTGAAGTTCTAAATGTTTCATTTGGTCAAATTTTGCTGCAAGTCTATTTAAAGTTCTAATTAAAGTGTAGTTGGATAAGGATCGTGTCTTCAATAAGTTTGATCAATTATTAACTCAGGTGGACTCATTAAGTTGGTTTAAACATGTTCTGTAATTGGTCAATACCTAAGTGCAATGAACGGTTTATATATAGACAACTCTTGACCTTCAGATGTGTGTCTTTTTTGGGGGCATAATATAGGTCTCATAGAGTAGTTCACAGAGAAATTACCACTTTTCAGTTCGTTCTTTGCACATATTTGTTCTTCCGTTATTTCCCCATGCTCTCCGTAAATAACTCAACTCGTCCATTATCTGTAAATATTTATGCCAAGTTGACCTGAATATAAATATTCGATATATGCCAGCATGTCTGATTTTGCTCGGTATAAAGCTTTGATGAAAGAAAACTCCACAGTGTTAAGCAAATATGATTTGTCAGAATGAAATTGTATTAGTCTTAATTCAAGCGTAAAAATTATCCTACGGTAAAAACAATGCGCATGAAAATATTAAGCTTCGCCAGAGTACGACATTCCGCAGAGAGATGATTGAAATATAAAAAAAAATTACCGCAGAATGTACAAATAATAAAGAAGAATAAAAGCCCATATATGAGCTTTGTTTGAAACACATCAAATCAGCCTTTTTAAAAACTTAATTTTTATGTCTCTTAAAAGTTGTTGCTGTTGTATATAATTGACCAGAGCGCATTTCTGTATCTGTAATTTTCTACCACGATGGACATTCAAAAAAACGCTCGAGAGACACATGGATATAAAAAATTTAAAAAACCCTCAGGGACGTCAAAGTCTGTCTTTTGGGGGCCTTTTCATGGTTAATTACAATCTGGAGTTATCGATCAAATATTATTCACTAATGAGACCGTTTTGACCCGAGAATTTCAGCATCAAAAATCAATACCACTGTGGATTTTCTTGAGTAGTTCGGCTTCACTTGGGGGTATGTGCTGAATAACTTCAGTAATTGTCCTTCTATTTGAAGAACTAATGAATTAGAACCAGAAGGGATAGGGGGCATGTTTATCGGTTTTCGTCAAAAGCTAAATGTCTGGTACGGCACACAGTCCCGGCAGAATGCTCTCACAGACTTGGGTGGAATTGTGTTTGTAATTGACAAATTGAGTGTAATATGTGTAATAAAGTAAAATTTGATGTATAATATATTTGAAAATCATTGTCTAGTGTTGTAATCAGTTTCAGAAGAAGGTACATTTAAAGATGCTTCATAGGTTATGGTTCAACAATGCATTATTAATATGAATATTTAGCATACATGTGATATAGATATACAATAAATTATCAAAGATCAACACACCAGAAATATGCCACTTTACGACTGGGCTTCATCCTCTTGGGACTCGTGAGGCAAAGGTAGGAATCGAACCCGGACCTTCCTGTCACGGACCTAAGTCCACACCACTCAGCCACAGTGATTTCTACTGCTGTGGTCGCATGGTTTACTCTCTCTGTAACTTTCAGTGAGAGCGTAGTCCACACATGTTACGATATGTTACGATTGTACAGAATACTACAGAGAGCACCACTGATGCTTTTGAGTGTACATCGTCAAAACACATTGTTGATAAACAAGAGCAGAGACATAAGATATGACTCATAATCTGCTTTCTTTGTAAAGCGCCTTGAGCAGTGGCTTTTGTCTACTGATTTGGCGCTATATAAGTCTCATTTATGATTATTATTATTATTATTATAATTGACAAATGAGAAGTACTGCATTTGAAAATCTATTTTTCTAATACAGGACTCCTTATTTGTCAATTATGAGTCATATCTGATTTCTCTGCCCTTCTTTATTATTATTTTCGTGTGCAGTGCACATGGTTTTGCTTTATAAAACTGTTTTACTTCTACATGTTGTGGAAATGAGTTAGTTAAAGAATAAAGAATTCTGACGGAATAATTCACAAGCAGCTCGCCTCCTAGTTATTACGTGAGAAAAACATGCAGGCTATCAATGTTGCATCGTTGAAGTGAATTTAATGACTCTGCAGTAGATATGTAAGTATGCTCCTAACAAAGTCATTGTGTGAAGAAGTGTGTACTTTACCATCAGGTATTGTCATAGTGAGCCTCTCTGCCGATGAGGTTTATGCAGTGCTAACACGTAGTGGAATGCGCTAGCCAGAGTATGTGGAAAGGGATTAAGGTTGTGAAGATATATTACTAGATCACATTGAGGAATGTTTATTTGCTCGTGTTAGGCTTACCATAACAATGTGTGTGAATTTCATGTACAGTATATATACTACATACAAATGAAGAGCTTCACCACTAGTTCATAGGCGATATGACTGGTGAGTTTTCTGTGAGGGAAATGCATAGTTTTTATAGCAACATTTTGAGTTTCTTGGCCAGTTAAAATATAATTTTGTCCAACCAAATGAGTAATACATGAAGTAAGATGCAATCGATCAAACATTGACACATACTCTTCAATTGTTTTGATTCACTACATGAGCATAAATTATCAAATAATTGCTGAAATTACTTGCTTCTCACCTACCTGTCTCCTCACAACCTCAGCACTCTCTCTGTCTAGCAGTGGCGTAGCTAGGATTTTTTAAGTGGGGGGGCCATGGGGGGGCTGTTCTTTCTTGTGGGGGGGCCGGAGGTTACTATCTAAGCGGAGCGCCACCTTGGTTGGCGCGGAGCGTACAGAGAAAATTTGAGAT
>JAIPMN010006312.1:0-25166 GCA_020650975.1 Apostichopus californicus
GGGGATCTTCAGCATTTCTGCAGAGGGCGCATTGGTCCTAACAGTGGCGTAGATCTACAGCTCACGGTCAGTAAGCTTGTGACCTCTACTGTTTAGCATCTCCAAAGACTTCGTATAAAAGCGCTGTAACGTATCTCAATTTAAATATGCTGGTTGTGAAAATATGTTTCAAAAGATCCCGTCTTCAATAATTACGAGAAGGGTCGCAGGTATATTCCATATTTTGGAAACTTCATACAATTTAATCGATTGAAAATACCTCAAAGAAGCTTTCTGATTGGTTCACGACCAGGCGTGTGTAATGTTGCCAAACGTATGTTGGGCGACATTTAGTTGCTAAAATATGGTAATTACGAGTGGTGATAACCGTATGTTAGTTCGAGCATGTCACACGATGTGTGAATCAGGTTGAAGTGCAGGTAGTTTGATCCGAAGTGTCCGTCAGAGATTCCCCAAAGGAATTCTCAGTGGGATTTCAGAGACTGCAACTGTCAAGTTTCCTAGAGCTAGAAGGAAAGGATAAGACAGCGCCCTCTGTTGATTTATGGCGTGGATGGCGATCCCCCATTAACACATTTATATTTACAACCATAACCTGAAGAAAAAAGCTTTCATACATTTAATCTCACTAAATATCAAAAGCTGTTCTCACCTTGACCTTGAGTGTTATCGTAGAAGGTAATATGTATACACCATTTATATTTCTAGCTTAATGGTATATTGAAGGCAACTTTATATACTTTGATATCACAGTATCAAACTGTTATATCTGCATGACTACATTTTTACTAATTTAAAACTTTTACTGCTTTGATAATCTGACCATCTACCCTTTTTCTCACCTTTTTTAGACCTTACAGTTTGCACTTGACCCTTCTGTCAAAACTGATTTCCTTACTCTGGCTCGCTCATGCAAATCTGTGATATGCTGCAGGTTGGTGTTAGCTAAATCTATGGTCTGCAATCTGGTCACTCTGATACTAGTGTGATATGCTGTAGGGAGGGGAGATTCTAGCTAATTTCTCTCCTGCAAATCTGGCAACTCTTGACAGTAGTGTACATCATGTGCTTCATTCTAATTCTGGCTCATTCATGTTCTATAATCTGGCAGTTGTCATACTAGTGTGATATCTAGCAGATTGATATTAGCTTCTTTATTAATTGATCTCCTGCGATATGGCCACACTTTCATGAACGTGGTATGGTGTAGGTTAATGCTACTGTAGCTGGTCCATTTGCCTAGGATCTGGGTCCTCTGTTATTAATGTGCTATGTTGTAGGTTGCCTTTAGCGCACTTATTCTGCCCACTTCTGATACTAGTGTCATATGCTAATAAAGTATTCTAGCCAATTTATCAATGATATCTGTTTACTCTAATACCATTGTGATATGCAGTAGTAAGATGCTAGCTGATCTGTAGCTAGTCATTTGGCCACAGTAAATCGAAATCGATAGTGGAATGAAATAATGCTGTGAATCTCAATGGTTTCTGTGATAACAACTATAACAGAGAAAAAAACAATGTAATAATGAAATGAGTCATCATAAAGCTGGACAATATAGCAGAGGGAGGCTTGTTGCTACGGAGATAACAATCTGTAAATATTTCTGGCATAATAAGTTAGATGGTTGTTAATATATCACAGCGTTGAGATTGTGTCCCATCACACAGCTCCTTGTATGCTAAACATGTTTCTCATTGTTCTCCAATATCACCAAATTAAACTTAGTGTTAATTTGCAAACAAATTTGTTACGCATAACCAAAATGCACATTTCTGTCATCTTTATAAAAAAAAATAAAAAAACTTTGCAAAGTACACACCATCTATGTTCTGATAAATTACTAGATATTTTTAGTCTGAGCATTATCACCTGTGATAATAACGTACAGTTTGCAATGGTATCTCTGATTGTTGTTGTAGACTTTAGTGTGTTCAAATGTATAAAAAAAAGAAAAAAACCTGCTACCTCATTCGGAACTGAAGAGATAAAAAAAAAAAAGTGATAAAGGGACATTCAGCTATATATCTGATCACCAGAATGGACCATTCACTGTTTGGGTTATATCAGATCACTGGCATGGACCATTCACAGTTTGGGTAATAAACTGATCATTGGAATGGACCATTCACAGTTTGGGTAATAAACTAATCACTGGAATGGACCATTCACTGTTTGGGTAATAAACTGATCACTGGAATGGACCATTCACTGTTTGGGTAATAAACTGATCACTGGAATGGACCATTCACTTTGTTGCCATGGAGGGGATTGTACAGTAGTGTACCAGCATTAAGTGCTTTAACTGCGTATTGTCGAACATCCTCCTTGATTGAGCTATTATTAACTCTTTAAACTGCTTTAATACGCATGTGTGCTCTGCATTGATGTAACAGCACTCTAGTAGTATAAGGAGGTTGGGGGAGCAAATATATTGTTTTTGTATCGTTTTTAGTTCTCCTGATGCCCATTTTCTTCAGATATCTTGGTTTTTACATCATTATTTAAATATAATCATTCTCTACAGGGTGACACCTTTACAGAAGGCAGAGTTGGTTGAACTGGTGAAGCAGTATGTTAAAGTAGTAACTCTGGCTATCGGTGACGGGGCTAACGATGTCGGAATGATACAAGTGAGTCCATTCCCGCCAACCTTTGAATATCGTTTATTAATATCTCACCACTTTCGTTCGTTTCATTTACGAAATTAGACCTTAAACATCGCTTATCAGTAATACAAAGAGTTACGGTGTGTATCGGCACACTTGAATATACATAATTAGGTTACTGTTAGAAGGTATAGGTTAGCCACATTATGTAATAATGAATGACTGCTACAATATATAACCAAAGATTGTGTTATAACACTTTGCACTAGAAAATGTCATTTGTTGGATGGAAAATGTCAGTGAAAGACTAAAATAATGATTTATTGTATTGTAGTTAGTTGTATATATATGCATTCATGTGATTACTACATTTGATGGTTATTATGTACCGATGCTACGTAATACTGAAGGTGTACGTAATACTTGTGTAACCCGTAATTCTGTGATCCCTTTACAGGCTGCAGATGTTGGTATTGGTATTAGTGGTAACGAAGGTCTTCAAGCAGCCAACTCTTCTGATTACTCCATCGCTCAGTTCCGCTTCCTCCACAAGTTAATTCTGGTCCACGGAGTCTGGAGTTATAACAGGATCTCCAAAGTCATCCTCTACAGCTTCTATAAAAACATCTGTCTCTACATCATGGAGGTGAGCTTTGATACTGAAATACAGGGGAATGGTATCCTCCAGTCACAGGGACAAAGGTCTGTGGTACAGGGGAAGGGTTTCCACCGTTCACAGGGGAAGAGCTCAGTGGTGGTAACGGGTATGGTATGTAATGGAGGTGAACCGTCAGTCCAGTGGAATGGTATCCTCTATACACAGGGAAAGAGCTCAGTGGTGGTCATGGGTGTGGTATGTCACGGAGGTGAGCTGTCAGTCCAGTGGAATGGTATCCTCCATTTACAGGGAAAGAGCTCAGTGGTGGTCATGGGTGTGGTATGTCATAGAGGTGAGCATGGGTGTGATATGTCATAGAGGTGAGCTGCCAGTCCAGTGGAATGGTATCCTCCATTCACAGGGAAGGAGCTCAGTGATGGTCATGGGTGTGGTATGTCATAGAGGTGAGCTGTCAGTCCAGTGGAATGGTATCCTCCATTCACTGGGAAAGAGCTCAGTGGTGGTCATGGGTGTGGTATGTCATGGTGGTGAGCCATCAGTCCAGTGGAATGGTATCCTCCATTCACAGGGACAGAGCTCAGTGGTGATCATGGGTGTGGTATGTCATAGAGGTGAGCCATCAGTCCAGTGGAATGGTATCCTCCATTCACAGGGACAGAGCTCAGTGGTGGTCATGGTGGTGAGCCATCAGTCCAGTGGAATGGTATCCTTCATTCACAGGGACAGAGCTCAGTGGTGATCATGGGTGTGGTATGTCATAGAGGTGAGCCATCAGTCCAGTGGAATGGTATCCTCCATTCACAGGGACAGAGCTCAGTGGTGGTCATGGGTGTGGTATGTCATGGTGGTGAGCCATCAGTCCAGTGGAATGGTATCCTCCATTCACAGGGACAGAGCTCAGTGGTGATCATGGGTGTGGTATGTCATAGAGGTGAGCCATCAGTCCAGTTGAATGGTATCCTCCATTCACAGGGACAGAGCTCAGTGGTGGTCATGGGTGTGGTATGTAATGGAGGTGAGCTTTGATACTGAAACTCTGGGGAATGGTATCCTTCATTCACAGGGACAAAGGTCTGTGGTGGTCATGGGTGTGGTATGTCATGGTGGTGAGCCGTCAGTCCAGTGGAATGGTATCCCTCCATTCACAGGGACAGAGCTCAGTGGTGGTCATGGGCTGACTGGTATCCTCAAGGGATATAGAAATAGCTTATTATTGTTCCCATATATACATAAAGAGTACCCTATTCACTTATTGTTAGGACTTGTTAATAGTATGTAAGGTGAATAACCACAGCCGTAAGATTACTCTTGTGACTGTTAAATGTAGTAAAAACATCTCTTTCCATCACCTGACTCTTTATTACATCTCTGATTTCTCTTTCTTTTTAGTTTTGGTTCGCTATAATAAATGGTTGGTCTGGACAGATCCTGTTTAACAAGTGGGCCATTGCATGGTACAACGTGGTAAGTCGGCCAGCGACTTGATACAAACTGCGTAATACCTACGTAGTAAAATACGATCAGGTTTCACTATCAGCACTCCTGCTGGATCAGTGGGTGTGTCATGAAATGCCAGCTTACATCAGCCGTAGGAAATATCACCAGCAGTGACCGTCTGGTTTCAGGTCAAATGTCTCTGGTTTTACCAGAGTTTGCTTATACTTGTAGTTGCACTCCATAACAAATATCTCACAGGGTATAATATTGTGTTCAAATTTTGTATAATAGTTTTGCAAGCTCTGATATTAGTTTCTTATTAAATACTATTCCTCCTGTGTACATTTACTGCTGTACATATTTTGACTGTTTTGCATGGCAATCACTTTGTGATGTTGGATTAACAATACCCAACTGTAAATTGAGTAGATCAAACACTTTGAATCTCTGAGAGCTTGTGAACCATGATAAAGGTGAACCATTCAATTTCATTTTTCTCTTATCAGGTTTCTGATGTATCACCAAAGAAATTAAAGCATGACTCTTTTATATTAGATATGCTGATATTTTTAAATGAGCTTGGCTTTGTAAAATGTCAGAAATCAATCAATATTTCAATTTTAACGTCATATCGTGTATGTAGTGGCAGGCAGGGAAGAATTTAATGCTTTTAGCTCCATTTTTGTATTTGTAAAATACTATGATTCTTGCGTGCAAAAACTGCCAGACATCTTCGCACTTGTGTAGCAATTTGTTTTTTTTGCATAGCATTTTAGCTATGTGATATGTATTCCCCTAAGTGTTAATAACTTATACATATTTATAATTTGTGTTTCAGCCTCTCCCCCCCCAATTCAATCAGGATTTATAGCTTTCAGAGGATGAGTTAAATGTTTAGTAGTCGTTAATAGCTGTTTATCTTCACCTTGTTCTAGGTATTCACCCTTCTTCCACCGTTCGCCATCGGCCTCTTTGACAGAAACATCAGCGTTGAGAGTATGCAGAAGTTTCCACAGCTGTACAAGTCATCACAGAATGCTGAATATTTCAACACCAAGGTATATATATCGGTATATTAACACTTCCACAAAATAACACTATCTGATCTATTTCAGTACATTAGTAAGTAAATAAATATTAGTTTCTCTTTACACTGTATTCTTCAGAGTATTTTGATAGTGGTATAGAATCAAGACATTTTCTTCAGCTGTACCGTTATGGGAAGTTCTATTTTTTTTTGGCTTCAGGTTTTCTGGATGTGGACGACCAACGCAGTCTATCATTCATTGATCATCTTCCTCTTTGTGGTGGGGGCGCTCTCTGGAGATGCTGCCTATGGAAACGGACAAAGTGGAGACTACCTCTTTGTGGGTAACATGGCCTACACGGTAAGTTACCCTTTATAGATAACATGGCCTACACGGTAAGTTACCCTTTATAGGTAACATGGCCTCCACGGTAAGTTACCCTTTATATGTAACATGGCCTCCACGGTAAGTTACCCTTTATAGGTAACATAGCCTCCACGGTAAGTTACCCTATATAGATAACATGGCCTACACGGTAAGTTACCCTTTATAGGTAACATGGCCTACACGGTAAGTTACCCTTTATATGTAACATGGCCTCCACGGTAAGTTACCCTTTATAGGTAACATGGCCTACACGGTAAGTTACCCTTTATAGGTAACATGGCCTCCATGGTAAGTTACCCTTAATAGGTAACATGGCCTACACGGTAAGTTACCCTTTATTGGTAACATAGCCTACACTCTAAAGTTACCCTGGTGTTCAGTAACACTCTAAAGTTACCCTGGTGTTCAGTAACATAGTTTTAAGTGTTATATGGCTTTGTAGCTCAGTTCAGTTTATTTCTAGTGTAAATTTCAATCAAGGAATTGAAAAATTAAAGGTCCTAGCTACTAGACTTCAGGTGTATGAGAGAGTAGGAAGATTATAACAAAGGTTGTAGTGTACCAAATGGAATAAAAAAATAACAGCTCTGTAACATGTGTTATAGTATTTCTGTTGACTTCCAATATGTTACCTAAGTGTGTTATGGTGTTACTTAAGTGTTTCTGTTTACTTACAATATGTTACCTGAGTGTGTTATGGTGTTACTTAAGTGTTTCTGTTTACTTATAATATGTTACCTGAGTGTCTTATAGTAATTACTATTTCTGTTTTCTTCTAGTATGTAGTGATAGTGGTCACCCTTAAAGCTGGTCTTGAAATGGACGCCTGGAGTTGGGTAAGTATTCATTCACTATAAAATCAACTCACTTTTATCTAATCTGTTTGATAGGATACCCTTTAATTGATCCGTCTGTCATGTGACTCCCAAGAATAGTAGTGCATACCCCAAGCCTGCAGTACAGTCAGCTGTAAACTGTCAATAGTTGTATCACAACATTGTAGACCGTTCACTACAATCACTTAAATATGAATGTAAGAGACTGACTTCGGTCGGCTTGCGGCTTTGATAAGCCAATGAGGCTTCTTCGCAAGTTCCTGCTTGCAGGAGGATCTAAAATACATACATACAATACTTCCTCTCGCGTGATGGAGAAATTGACATATATTCACATTCTACGTTCTTGGTTCAATGAATATTGTTAGCCTTGAAGTGAGCACTTTACACCAGTTTGTGCTAGGAATAGATGTGATCCATATATATTGATATATATACCCAGTTGCAGTGGATGTGACGGAAAAAGTTTACTTTCAGAAAGAACATTATTTTCACTAATCAAAGTGATTCATTTTCCACGCATGACCCGCTCTTTGGGTCGCAACTGCTAGTTTGGGAAGCGTGGTAATAAACTTCTCTAGTCATGTTTACTTTGTAGATTTTTTCTGTAAAATAAGGTATTTTTTGTCTCTTCTTTCGTCTCTATAGCCGGTACACGCCTCACTCTGGTGTGGTATCATCTTCTGGCTCTTATTCCTCCTATTGTACTCGGTGGCGTTACCGATCTTACCTATCACAGCTGAGATGTACCATCAGGTATGTTATGCACTATCAGAACCATTCAGCTTGTACAGTAGTAATAGTTCAATGTTAGGTCCTAATCATTGTTCATAAAAACAGAAATAAAGGAATACATTGGAAAATTTCTTGGCTTGTACAGTCATATGCATGCATGAGGTTAAAATGTGTTTTCAATGTTGTGTATAAATGTTATTACAATTTTACGTTTTCGTTAGTCTAGGCTTGTTAACAGCATAGTTTTTGTATCATCCTTACCAGGATAGTCATATCTTAACTTACCCATATAAGTGGTATTTAAGCTATATGAACACACACAGCTGTACTCATCTATGTTGAGTTCAAAGTACTTATTCAATAATAAACATCAACAACAGAAAAACATTCAACAAGGCTTTACTTTTAAAGTCAGGTGTTTCTGCAAAAAATATATCATTTTGTTGTTATCCTGATTTGTTTTTCTTTGGTACTGGAGAGATGAAATGATTCAGTCAACTAGAGAGGTAACAAATATATTCTTAAAAGTAATTCCCATTCTGTGTAAATTCCTCCGACTTGCAAATTACTTCTTTGCAGGGGTTTCTGTCTTTCCCATTACTTCCTTCACTTCTGTCAATCACAGGAAAAGTTTATTCAGAATAGTAACCTTTATAATGGTTATCTAACTTAGATGATAATTTTTATGCATTCAACTGGTCAGCTGTAAACATTTGTTCAATTACTTTGTGATTTGTAGATAAAAACTGCTGCTGTTATTGGCAAAAACCTTACAAACTACAGATTACAAAATAATATCAGGCAGCAGATTTGACACAAGGCCGTCTGCCTTAAGTTGAGAACTTTTTGGAAACAAACGTGCCCTTTATTGACTTTCAAACACAGAAAACAAAACCAAAACACTGTTTAGTTGGGTAGTAGATATGGAGAGAGTTCATACTACAATTTTTTTTTGATGGAGTGGAGTTTGTAGCCTTATTCAGGCAGTCATTATAAGATCTCTGTGGAAAATAATGTGATTCAACTTATTTCATTCTTGTTTTGTGCCCTTGTACCTTTCCCATGGTGGTGGTTTTGGATTTTTTTTGTGGAAGGTATTTCAATTTTCATGTTCTAACAACTTTTGGTGAAATTTAAATGATTTCTACATTTTGTACCAAAATGAAAATGTAAAAATGACATTCAGTACTGAAGGTTTTTGATACCAGGATGATTAAATAAACCCTCTGTTACATTGCCATGTAAATCTGAACTCCTCTTAAAATTGAAACATAAACAGGATTTTTTTCCCTATGAAATCTTTCAAACAGCATGACACCAATGTTCTTATTTAGTTGCCCAGTATATTCAGGGGTGAGCCTGGGGTAAAAAAAAATCATGGAACTTTGCAAAAATTGTGGTATAGGCTCCAGTTTGCGTATGCTACAGTCCCCGAGGTAGAAAAGAAATCACGGATATTGCGCAAATTCGCGGAAAAAGCTCATGCCTGTATATTACAAGTTTTTCATGCTCTATACATTTTAGATGAAGTAATTTTATTTTTTTCCCCTCAGTTTCAAGCTGTGATGAGCTGTGGTATCTTCTGGATGCTTCTCCTGTTGATCACAGTGGCCGCTCTTTTCAGAGATATTGTATGGAAAGGGTTAGTAGAAGATAATTTGTATAATTTCTCATGATCGACCGATATTTTGAATTCAGTCTTAGGCAAAGAAAGTAGTTTTATATTCTACTCATATTTCAACATGTATGTGACAGTCTGTTCCTGGATGTCATCATTTTAATGAAAGATCTGTTTGCATTTTTGGATTTGTCTCAAAGCTTTGAGAAATCTTAAAAGAGGAAACTATTGCACGTTCTTAGCCGAAACCCCCATCTCGTCTCAAGCAATATGGTTGATTGATGTAACCTGTTTTGACTGGCTGACTGGCAGGTTTTCTTTGCAAGCTGCACTTTATTGATTAGAATGTTTGTTTAGCTATCTATGTTCTCTGTATTTTGAACTTCATCAAAATGGAACCTACTTTGTAGAAATATTATTTCCTCTGTGAATAAATGAATTTACAGTACATATTAAATAAACAGTGATGAAATCATCCACAATATACCACCAAATTTGCCGTATTCATACCTTCACAAAACAATATGCTAACATACAGTACTGTATCAATAAGGATTTGTACTGATTTAGTAGCATTCAGGTCGCAGTAAATGCAGTGACTTCCTAAAGAAAGGAATTTGGGTCGCAAGTTGTAACAAAGTATACAGAATCTTTATAATAATTCATTTCATTAATTAATAATTCATTAATTCAGATAGGGTTTAGTAGTGATATATTGTAGTGACATTGAGTGGAATAAAGGAGCTTGAGAGCTCGTCTTATCATGATCTCAAACTAAAGTATTGATCGATCGATCGATTGACAGACTGAGGCGAACCCTACGCAAGACACTGGCAGAGGAAGTCCAAGAAGCAGAAGTCCGTCATATTGACCCTACGGAGATTGTAAAGCGATCCGTCAAGAAAAGGTAAAGTTGCCAATGTCATTTCTTCAGGAAGGTTAAAAGTTGTTTTTCGTCCTTGTTTTGTTGTGACGAGCATCATTTAATTTTCACATGACATTTGTAACGCCTGTTGAATACGTACCATATTTTTCATCCCATGAATACTAATTATTCAACCATATAGTTTATAGTTTGATATATCAGTTCTTTTATTGTATATTATTACCTAGAATATTGAAATCTCTCTTGTGATTGAAACTACTGTATTTATGTATTGAATGAGTATATATGGTAGTTACATTCAGGTAACTAGGGTAATGTACTGTAATGGAATCTAGTAAATTACAGGTTTACCGAGGGTTGTTAGTGTTACATTTGTATAACAGGGTAGCTGCATACAGGTATTAATGTACAGGCAGACGTGTATGGGGACAACATGGGTATTACATAATTACATTATGTGTTTTATGTATTGTGTGTATGTGTTGTATGTATGAATTGTATGTATGTATTGTGTATGTGTACGACATAGTTAAATAGCAACATGTATAGGGAGTATTAAATAGAACAGATGGTTTATAAATCAAATGTTTGGTATTTGGCCATTATGCAGCCTTCTCAAAATTGGCAGCCGAGCGAGCGAAGTGGTGGACAGGTAAGAGTTGGTGGGTGTTCAAGTCATTAAAAACACTAAATAATAGCTTAGCAAGGCACAAAGGTGACACAGGGACAAGGCACCTACTATGCACCTCACACACATCTAGAGGCACTGAAGTATTTAAAAGAGCACCATAAACGAGTAGCATAGTGCAACAAACCGATCCAGACATCCAGCACATAAATGGGTAATGGGTGTAGGTAATGGCTGACAGTAGGAATGTCATAATGATGTAAGATATAGGTTAGAAACAGTTCATATTCCGTTATGCATATTCAAGAAACACACACTTTATGAATATTCAAGTGGGACATGGGACAATGCACCTACCATGCACCTCACATAAATGGGTGTAGGACAGGGCACCTGTACTGACAGTACGAATGTCATAATGATGTAAGATATAGGTTAGAAACATCTTCAACACAGTTGCTTTGAAGCATGAATAGAGAGGACAGTATTAGCATTGCAAATTAGCTGCTATATCATTCACCTTAATGCATATTCAAGATGTACATGCACTTTATGAATATTCAAGAGTCATACCACATGCATCACATGTTGTATGCTATTTGCACACAGACACACATCTTGTTTGGTGCTCACTGAAACATGCTGTGGGGTCGGCTTCAACAGTTCCTTCTGTTCAATACTGTGCTAACATATGGTTTGATCAGGGGATGGGTTCAAACATTGGACCTAGAGTCAGCTAAGTTATATGGTTTCGTGGACCAGCTCTCTTGGAATGGCTCTCTGCAAGCGAAAAGCCACTTGACATCATACACTGTTGCATGCTTAACCTGCACTTTTTTTACTCACTAGCTACTGTTGACTTACTGGTAACCTTATCCTGTATCCCACAGAGATTGTAGTAGTCTTCTGCTGCTGAGCCTACTGAAGTGGACTGTACACTCCAGCATAACCAACTTCTTGCCCCAAAAAACCTAACACTTTGAAAAATTTCTGAATTGATGTAAATTGAGTCTAAGGAAAAATCACTTTCTGCTGCTAACTAAACTAGTCACATTAAATTGTAAAGGGTTGGAGACCACTCACTGTGACAGTCAGTGGCGTAGGAAGGTACTTTTGAGTGGGGGGGCTGAAGACTGATGGCCGGCCTGGGGGAGGGGTCTTTTTTTGGATTTTTTTTGCATTTCCAGGTGGCCTCAGATGCAATTTGGTGCAATATAGCACACTTCAACACCATTTTGTAAATAATTTTGCATTTTCACCTGCAGCCTTAGATGCAATTTGGTGCTCCAAATGAGATTTTTTTCTCATTTGGAAATGAAAAAGGGGTTTTCTGACTTGCGGAGCGGGGGGCGGAATGATACTTCCGCCCCACCATATTTTTCACTGGGGGGCTGGCGCCCCCCCAGCCCCACCGGTTCCTACGCCCTTGGTGACAGTACAATGTATTCCACTGCACATTATCCTATGTTTATGAAAGAGTCTTGGAAGCAAGTTGTTAGCATAGTAATGCTGCATATATGTACATTAAAAGATTGGCAAACCACCTACACAAACACATTTTGTATTAATACACACATACATTTTTCTAGCAATTGCAGACAGATTACACAGTTGATACTGTTGACAGTGCTCACCTAACTATTCATAGTGGTGTTTGTCTTGATTGGTTTCAGTCTGAGATGTCCAAAGCAAGGCAATGTTCAAACTCTTGCGATATTTTTGACTTTCCGTAGATTCAACGAGACGTCCCGTCTCCTAACCCGTTTATTCAGACGAAGGGGATCTCGTCCTGCCAGGGATGGTGACTCCATGAGGCGTAAGACGACTTTCCTTTTCTTACTTATAATGTGAAACATGTCGAAGCTATAAGACTTAACGTTAAAGAATACTGTCCGTAACCCAGAGTATTGTGATACATTTTCAGGTAGTATGGATATATGTAGAAAGGGTCTCCTAATCCTGACCTAATCCTTCCAGATTGTATTTAAACATGAAAATGGCTGAAAGACTGAAAGATGTTGGAACTATTATGATTAATATACATTTACTATAGCGCACTATCTAATGTTTTAAGTTTATCTCATGAGTAAAAAGATAATCTAGAAAAAAAAAGCCCACATTTTAAGTTTGGATTTAACTATTAAAGACATCCTCCATCACAAGGAAACTCAGTTCTGTGAAATGGAAATCGAGGTCATTTTCCATCCAGGCCAATAATTCATTAACTGCACCTAGACTATTCATTTTATTTTCAGACGGCTACGCTTTCTCCCAAGAAGAACATGGTGTTATCAGCCAGGTATGTAACCATATAACACTCCTTGGGGGTGGGGGGGGGGGTGTACAGGGGGTGATGTCATGTTCTCTCTATGGTTTAGTCACCATTTTAATGTGTTAGTTTCATATCTAACTTGGTCACTGATATATATTTCATTTTCTATACTTTAGGCTGATGTGATTCGAGTGTTTGATACTACCAAAGGACCCGAGGGCGCTGTGGTTGTCGAAGAGACTTAGTATTAGAACGTCTGCTCTCTATTCATCTTTCCTTGACAGGGTTGTTTGTTTGGTTGCTATGGTAATGTGCATGTTTTTGTTTGGTTGTATTCACTATTTTATTCTTTTATAATAAATGATCTGTCGTTGGCAACTGGAATATTTCTAATATGGATTCACAAAATATTTTAATAGAACGTAATCATTGAAAGCATTTTAAAGGGCGTTCACGGAACACTTGTGGACGGGCTATTGGTGAGACAAACAGTATTTGTGAGAAGAACAGTATTTAATGCAAAAGGTCACACAGAATGATGTTATGTTTAAGCTCGTCATGCGCCCTTCGTTTTCAAAAGCAGGCATTTCTGTTACATTTCAGAAGCGTCGTTTTAACCTTTTGAGCGATATTTCAAGACTTACCAATGATGTTTTAATAGCTTAAGATATATGCATATATAAATTAATGGTTGTTTAACAGGGTGTGACTTAAGTTGCCATGGCATTCCGAGCATGCTCAGTCCGGCAAAGTTACAAAGTGCTCCCCTGTAGTCATTCACGATTAATATACAAGTTGTTTCTTGCCAGCCTTTCGTTCCAGCAAGAAACTTTCCTTATCGGACGGTGAAACTTATTGTTTATATGTAACCGACTGGTCATGCCACACCACATAACAATACAAATGATTTTAACGATGGGTTAATTAGAACTTCCCCCCACTTCTAACCTAGATTCTTACAGTTTTACATGCAATTTTAAACCCATTTCCAATAAGATGTGACTACTTTCAAGTTTTGTAAGTTTTTGTTTGGCCATCAGCGGCCGAGACCTTTCCTTTTTTTTTTCTTCTTATCAGTATTTTTTATTGCTACATCATCTCTACCACCCATTATTAACATAGAAGTATTATGAATTGAATCCCAATTAAAAAGGTGCATGTTTTGTTCTCTTTCCAAACTGAGTATTATTACATTATAAAATTATCGGGTCATTATCTTGTTGTATTGTTTCTAATCATTTTCTTTTTGGATAATATGTTTATACTGCTACTATGTCACACTTTCTTCTGTACATACCAATATAATGCTATGAATGATATTGGTGACCTTGCGTCAGGGCGGATATGCAATGTTTAAGATGAATTATAATTTCTGTAAATATTACAAGCTAATTAGAATTAGAACTATCGATGTTCAAAAGTTAGTTCCTTGTGCTTCTCTTTCAAAAATGTCACATAAATTGTCTGGATTTATCCTTGGATCACTAAAGTAATTTTTGCTACCATTTAATTTTGATCATGTTCCCAATTAGTCCTAGCTATATTAGTCGTAGCATTGTATCATTAGGCCACTTACCCTATCACTATGTTAGATATCAATGCTTTATTTTCTACTACAATGTTAGCATACATATATATTCTAAGGGTGCTTTTAAGACACGCATTGTTGTTTAAAGAACTTGTTACCTGATCTCTAGGGACGAGATTTATTCATTGAAAGTTTCTGCTAAAATGCTCCTAAAATTTCCACCCACCTCATACCGTTACGGAACCCAAACTTGGTGGTTTAAGAACATAATACAATGTGTGAGTCACAAAACTCCTCTAAACTGAAAGCAAAGTGAGCTTTCTCCTCACTGGGTGTATACCTGGGCATGGGATGTTTTTGCCTCTAAGGTTGGTCAAACAGCGCTGTACCTGTTTTGCACATTGTCTGTCATACTTATGTCATACTTGCAGATGACAAAATGGGTTAAAGGTCAGGGGTCACCGGGTCAATCATACTAGTCGCATCAAGGGGACACTTCTTTGAGCTATTCAAGTGTACCTCGTCTTCAGGGTATATCTAAGCACCAGTGAATACTAGATGCTTTGAAATCATGTATGCAATTATTAGATGTGGCGAGCAGATAATCTTGGACTTGATATAGGGCTATCTTGTTGTATTGTAGGATGATCCAACTGTCATTGTAGATCGTTATGTGCAATATCTGTATTAGATGAAATGTATTGCAATGAAACAATTAAATTCATGTTTAAATAGTAAATATCCAGCCCTGTTTTGTGCAATTTTTCTGAACATTAAATTAGTTATAAATGTTGTTCAAGGAGACATTTGGGTATCGAAGTTAGTAGGTGATGTCTACCATTGGAACAGATACGATTTGAATGAGTTTATTGAAAAAACAGTGACCAGCATTTACAAGGACTAATCAACTTTAAGGATATCAAGTTTTCTTGCAACAGGGAAGCACATATTTCACAATTTTTACAGGGCTGCCCTCCTACCCGACCTAATTTCACATACAGTTATTTATTGAGCAGTCCTAATCTGGGTACATTTCTCAAAATATTTTGACCAAGTTCTTTATCGCTATACAGGTGTGACCTTCGTCATTTGGCCTGTGGTTATGAATAATCACTCACAATACATAAAATACAGTATAAACAGACTAAATTAGATCTTCCACACTTGCTGAGAAATGCTAGGGCATAAAAACCCTACTGGCTAAAATAGAAATTCTCTTTCATTATTCCTTGAATTAATACCAATGTCAAAAGCAACAGTACTTTTGCAATTGGCTTAAAAATACTAGTGCCCTTTTTTCTCCACTGTAAAATGTAACATAAACAACCCTTGTCAGAAATTGTAGCCATTCTGTAGTTTGTATGTACTCGAATCCAAATTTGTCAACTACCAATTTCAGAAATTTACCTGTAGTAGACAGTACTACGATGGCTTAATATGGACATAGGAAAGAATTTTGTTTTTTGACTTTTTAAGTCAAAATTTTGAGATAAAAAGTCAAAATTTTGAGATAAAATATCAAATTTTGAGATTTGGGGGCACTTATTTTAGTCCCCTATGTCCCTATTAAGCCACCGTACAGTACTATAGTTGTTCAAAGATTTAAGGCAGTATAGATGATCCTCATATAAGAAGAAGAAGGAGTAAACTAATTTAATTTCTCATAATTCCTTTTTTATTTTCCACAAATAAAGTAACACTTATGTACAAATGAAAAGTTAAGATGGTCTTTAAGACAGGATTGAACTTATCTACAGAGTGGTGAAAAAGTGGTGAAAATAATTCCTCTTACTGTTTGTCTATTTGTAGTGAAATAAAAAAGAGGATAAATGTTGATTTACATAACATAAAAGTCCTATCGACACACCCACCACACTGTCAAGCCACATGAATACAATAAAAACCTGACGAAAGTAGGCAATTCATGATTGATTCATAGGCACCACAAATAATCTCAAGTACGTAGAAGTTTAAATCGTTACCTCATAATTGAAAACGAAAAAGGAGGTAACCTTAGTATTTCTGCATCAAGAAGGTCAAGGAGCCAATCTCATGAATATTTATAACTTTGATAACTATCCTTAATTGGCTAATCCAACCCTTGAGGTACAGAACACAGACTTGTGGCAGTGACATCACAAAAAAAAAAAATCGGACAATGAACGTTGATCAATGGTTACACAGATTTACATACTGCATGTTTCACTCATGGTTACTGTTGCCATTGATAAAATCATTCTGGCTGTTCAAATTTTAATTTTAAAATACAGAGTGAAAAACTGTCTTACATATTCTTTTGTGGCTTGGGAATTTTTTCTCTTCATTTAGATTTCTTTGATTTCAACATTTCTTTTTAAACATGTTATAAACATGACTGACATTAAAACGACATTTAAAACTACTACTGTAATTCATCAACAGCATTTTAAAATGTTTTAGAAATTTTAAAAGGATTATTAAAACACCAAAGTGGCATTCCGATTGTCTAAAATTGGCGTATTTAATGCAACGGGCCGTAACTGTCCGGTAAAAACGTTCTTGTAATATTGAAGATTTATTTTAAAACATTGCGTTCCTCTGTGGAAGGAACCACCCCCTGATAAGTCATCTTGTTTCAGCATCAACGAACTACTTTATTACTGTTGATAAAAATGGTGGACACCCCCGGTTACAGACACAGGAGGGTCATCTCGTAGCAACCAGATACATGCGGTCATCTCAAGCAGCGTTTGTAGCACTGGTTTCAACTTTTTAAGCTTGTTGTACAGTCACTTAAAAATCAATTTGACATGGTAAATTGATTTGCTGAGAGTAAATATCACCTCTGACATGATTGTAAAATGTCTCCCCTTCCTTTAATTTGGAGATGTCCTATGAGCAAAGGGTGGGAACATCCTCGCGGACTGTAGTCAGCGATATGTTGTTGTACCTACGTGGAAAGGACAGATTGAAAACTATCTGCAAATACTGATAAACTTGACTGTAATATGCTGGGGTAATTTCCAAGCACTGAATCCCACTCCCCTCCACCCACAGCAGTACAATGTTCCATGCAATGGCTCAAGAGATACTGTTCTGCATTGATGCCATATTGGGGCAGGCTTGCATACTCCCAAAAGTTAATTATTTTTAAAAGGTGTTCCATCCCCCTCCCCATCTTCTCTCCTCCTGATAGGCAGTTGCTGATGTAGATTTGTAAGTTATTAGAGATGGCTACAACAACTGTACAGAACAATTAAAAGACAAATTTCATTAGAATACACAGTGCATAGCCCATCAGAGTTGATGTACCCGTCCAAGCAGCAGTTTTAGCTAGAATGAATCCAGCCACAGCTTCCAAACATGCATGACCTGTACGGTATATTAATTTGTCATAGGTGTGCCATGCAAATCATATCGCAGATTTGTGATGTACATTCTTTGAATGTGGTGCACTTTATCAATTAAATTGACACCAATCTGTGTATAGCAAAAATGAAGAAAGACAAATTCTCTGGTAACAAAAAACTGTGTACTTACTTTTGTGACTTGTATTTATCTCGTACTGCCTGCTGAGGGAAACTGGGTGCATCTTTGAAAACCTGATGTAACTCCTCGACACAATCCTCGATGTCTTCAAACTGATAAGTGGTTGCGTGGAATAGTTGGGGCGTCTGTAAAAGCAATTAGAACATTTACATTACAATTCAAATGAGATGAACTCCTAAAATAAAAAGTTTTAATCCCCCGTTGGCCAGCCGTTTTGATGAAGGTTATGTCAACAGTAAGTAGTGGCTTTCATACAGGGAAACGAGTTGCACTCAGCGAAACTAGGAGAAGCAGGATAAACAACTGAACTGGATACTGCCACAAACAAGAAATAATATTGCCAACCATTACAGTACACTTTCTTAAAGTGCAACGGTAAAGTTTCCTTGCATCGGTTCATTTAAGTACACACCCAGCCTGTAACACAAAACCATCACAGTGCACACTTTTCTAAAGTTTCCTCGCAATGGATCATTTTAGTACACACCCTGCTTGTAACCATTTTAGTACACACCCTCCTAACACAAAACCATTGCAGTGTACACTTTTTTAAAGTTTCCTTGCAAGGGTTCATTTAGTTCACATCCTGCTTGTAACACAAAACCATTACAGTGCACACCCTGCTTGTAACACAAAGCCATTACAGTGCACACCCTGCCTGTAACATAGAACAGTGAAGGGTGACACTATTCTTCAATCCATCCTGCCAAAAATGCCTATAACACAAAAAAATATTGTATTGCACACCCCCAACTTGTGTGTTCATCATATCCTGTGTGTACATCACATTGTAGTGTGCACCCTCTATAGAACATTTTTTAAATCCATTACAAGCTCTATCTGTGAGGACATTGTAATTACGCACCTTAAATATAGAACTGGCAGATTTAAGACACCCATCCCATAAGGACAACCTATTTGGGTGCAGGATGGTGCTAAACTTACCCAAGCATGGAGATGCAACGTGTGTCGAGCCAGACAGGTTGCAGAAGCAGCCACCATCGAAGGTAGGTACTTTACAAACTCAAAATGTTGCAAGGAGAGTTCTGCCAAATACTAATAAAGAGAAATGATTAGAAAAGGTTAAAATTAATGAATTTTGGATGAAGCAGGTGAGAATAAAAATTACTACACATTCCTTGCAAAACGACCACTGTAGCAGCAAACGAAACGTTCAGACTGCTGTCAAATGTTTGGTTGTTGAGTTGCTTGATAATTCTTCTGTTCCCAAGAAGAGTCAAATGACTACATATTCCGCACAAGTTCTTGCAAAACCACCACAGAAGCTGCAAAAGAAATTTCAGTTTCCCCGCCAAGTATTTGGACATGATCAATGCAACGTCAGATGTCAATGTTTGTTGTAGAGTTGACGGAGGACTATTCATCTCTGTTCCCAAGAAGAAGTTTTTAAGTTTAGAGCGATTTCTTGGTCTAAAAACCTCTGCCTTCCCAATGAAACCTAGAGGCAGTTGGGATCTAATCCAATATATATTTATTAAAGTAGTATATATATACAACTGAGACACCATACCTTCGTTAAGTCTCCCAATCTTGCGTCGATGCCTTCGTCGCTGGCCTTGATATACCGGGGTAGGAAGACGTTGATTGTCGGGACAGCCAGATCGAAGGACAGTACTTTCAGGATCATGTGTTCCATCCGTAAGACCTGCTTGGAATTATATGTATCGTCTGTGATGTAAACAAATTCCTTCAACTCTGGCGGATAAATCTCTTCAAATTTACTACCAAAAGAAAATGATAACGTAAATTAATAAAACAAAAATGCAAATCTCTCTTCACATAGGTAAGAGTGAGTATGTAGCAGGGAAAAGTTTAACATCAACTTAAAATAAAATAAATTCATGTTTTTAGTTCTAAAAGCTTCAGGTCAGGATTAATATAAATACTGTAATTCACAAGACTCTTTAAAATCCCCTCAAAATTAAAATCAAAATTATTTCTTGTTTACAAAGGCTGCTTGTCCAGCATGAAAGCAACTACAGGACCTCAGATAAACACCCCTCCCTCCCGCTTTCAAAATAGGACAACAAATATGTTTCTCTTTGTATGAAGGGTTATGTTGTAGGATGAATGCAACAACTTCACAGGAATTTTTAACCTTCTTTGAAAATAAGACAATCTTTTTTTTTCACGAAGGTTACTGATGCAGGATGACAACAACAAATGTCCAAATATTTCAACTACTGTAAAGAATGTTTTTATTGAAGGCTGTTTATGCTAGAACAGTTGAATACTTACGCTGCTATGAATGCACTTGCCGTTCCAACCAGCTGAAGTTTGGCTCTTAATACGCTCATGTGAGAGAGGAACCGATCTATATAAGAGACTGCCAGGTACAGCGTTTCATTGGCTAATTTATACTCTTCGGCAACTTCCACCAACCAATCGACCAAGATGCACCTCATGCTAGCGGTGATGTCCGGCTGTTTCTTCATGTAACCTGCTTTGGGTCTGTTTCGGAGCTGAAATGTTGGAAGACAAAATATTTTAACAATAAATTTCACTTTCTACAAAACTTGAGCAAATATTTAAGATTGTTATTAAAATTATTTTTGACCTTTTTTTTTCTAACTCCTGTTTAGTGCTGTTTCTCTTTTATGTAGTATTGGACAGAAATATAAATTGATGGCTTGTCTAAGATCATGATCTTTTACACATTATGAAGACAACTGACTATAAACCAACATTAACATCACAACCAAAACAACTACTGGCTATGTTTTGATACCCGCATCTGTAACACCTTGTGAACTAACCGGTTGCCACAAAAGTGTCACTACGCAACATGGCCTATCCACTTGCAACACCCATCTGGCAAAAAATGGGCCACATAATGACAATTTAAAGAAGAGTGGAAGCTAGAAGCTTACAGAGTGTGAAAAATGCACTCATTTGTGCAACATGTTACAAGTGAAAGATTATAGAATATTCTTTCGATTCAGATTCGAGTCGGTTACCTCAGCTTCCCGTAAATATTGGAAAATCTCCTCTGCGTATTCCGAGACTTCATAAATACTATCCTTGCGGTCTGTTTCTCTGTCTGTCTGTGAATGTAACTGGTTCTCTGTCAGCGATGTATCTAGGACCATAGGAGATGGTTCTGGAGAGAAGAAAACATCACAAGTTCATTTATTACTGCAGATCATGAAATATCCAGCCCTTTAAACCCTTTAAAAAAAACTTTTTATTAGAGACTTCATTAGATAGGAGTCATATAGGGTTTACATCCTGTAAATGAAAATGTCTTTAGTGAAGCCATTGATGAGTGTCTGCAACTCTGCATTGCACTCATTCTACCACAAGTGCGAAAAGACTTTTTGAAGTTACAGATCTGCGTTTTCTGGTAGCCTAGTTTGATGCCCATTTAGTAGACCTTATGGTTTGTTCACCGTTCCCAGCAGATTGATTAATATCCATTTCATTTAAGGGGCTTTTTGGGCGGGCTATTTAGTTCCAGTTCCTTGCTTTAGCTCCCGTTTTAATGGCCTATCGGAGATCTTCACTGCTGTAGGCCTGGTTGAGTTCCTCTAGAATTATCTGGCTTTGTGCTCCTAGTCTTTGCTTTGTATTGCTATCCTTAAGAGTTTCTCCCCTTGTTAATTTAGTTAAAAGAATAGTCAAGGTCAAATTTATTTTGATAGGTAAAAGAGGAACATAATCTAATCATTCTGGTGAAATTTGTATCCAATTCCTATGTACCGTTTTTGAGATATTGACAGTTGAAGTTGCCTCCTTTTGTACCAAAAGTGAACTTGGGGCAAACAGGTGTGACGTCATTGTTGCACAATGATAATGATTATGTTCCTTTTTAACAAATCAAAACGAAATTTTGACCTGGACTATTGTTTTAGTTGTACTTTTCATCACATTACAGATTTATCATATTCCTAAAACTAGTTTGGATACAGTTCACCCCGGCCCAATGACTGAAAACACGTGGTTGGTGGGACAGAGAAGCAACTTGCACGGTAAACTGGTGAAGTTAACAGGTCCCACGGCCCCTGCATATGAGGGGGGCTGTCAGCTTTTATGCAGAATATGGTAGAAATTTGACTACACAAAATTTGAACACTTAATTCCAACCTGAAACTATTTTGTAGAATTCACTAGCAGTGCCACTCAAGGTTTCGGACGGTAAAAAAGATTTATTTTGCTGTACAGTGAGGCCCCACGATACTTTTACCTACCTAAATCGATATCCACATTTTCCAGACATGTTAATGGTGGCCGGGGAAGTGCAGTCACAGCCGGATGTAAAAGGGACGTCTCATTTTCTGTCTGGGAGACGACGTTTGTAGAATGACCAAGACGGCTTTCGATTGGATCTACATGGATGGTAAAGCCAAGATCTGTAGAT
This sequence comes from Apostichopus californicus, assembly GCA_020650975.1. NCBI lineage: Eukaryota > Metazoa > Echinodermata > Holothuroidea > Aspidochirotida > Stichopodidae > Apostichopus > Apostichopus californicus. Next base: position 22,493 of record JAIPMN010006312.1, read on the forward strand.
GACCCTGGGAATACAAATCCACTGGACTTTTGACAACCGTCAAAATTAGGTGGAACATTCTCAGAATTGCTGTTGAATCTCCCAGAAGTTGCCTGTAGAAATAAAAAAATGAAAAAAAATTAAGTTCTGTGATGACTTAGAAGCAAATTTCCTTTTCAGCATTCTTTAAGATATCTTTTAAACCTCACATTTACCAAGCTCGCCAAGTACTTACCAAGGAAAAGGCACCAAACCCAACCATCAGCTATTCTACAGTACATCGTGATTCACAACAGGCTAACAATTTAAATTAAAACTTAATATTCGGTTCGTATCCCGTAACGTTAACAATTCCTGAACGTTTCCTTATTAAATTGACCAATATCAAAGTATAATATTTAATCAATGTTGGTCGAAATGACCAGCAAGGTTGGGCGAAATGACCAACAAGGTTGGGCGAAGTGGTAAGGTTGGGCGAAGTGGTAAGGTTGGGCGAAATGGCAGTTGGGCGTAATGGTTGTTGGGCGAAGTGACCAGCTTCCCCATCATACAAAACATAGCAGTGAATTTATGCTGTGTATAACATTACGAGGTCAAGCCCAGACCAAGTAACCAGACACCCATATAATTCTGTTCTTTGGAAATGGACTGAATTGCAGGAGCACGATATTCCGTCTATAGACGATCAAACATTACTGTAACTTCAGCCTCCAAAGGCTAGGATTTGGCCTACAAATGGCATACTACATTACTAGGCTAGCCTATGCCGGCTTGCCATGATTTACTGCGATCTTACTAACAGTTGCTAGGCTTAGTTTTCCAATGGTTAAAGTATAAGCTACCTGTTTTGCTGCTCTTGCAGGCTGGACGCGCCCAACATTATTAGTTATAATGCCAAGAGCGGGACGTTTGCATGCCTGAGGTCCATTTCCCCTTATCGTTGTCTCTTCTCTTTTGGTTTTCCTCGTTTGTTGAAGTACAGAGTTATGATTCAGGTTTGTGCTTTCATACATGGGGTATTCCTCGGATACAAAAGACATCGCTCTGGTAACACCGCTGGAGGATTGGCTTACAGAAAAAGATAGACTTTGGCAAACGTTGAAGCAATGGTGGTTAAACCTTCTAAGTTCCAATGTACTTTACTGTAACTAGTACTAAGGCGTGTATGTGATAGAATAGAACAAGGTTGGAACGCTATACTTTATGTGCTGCAGTTACTCGAACTCGTTAGTACTGAACTGAACGTTCCATTGGTCTACGTATGTACTTGGCGCCTCTATAGTCCACTTTGGCGCTGAAAGAAATGTTCATTATAGCTGACTTCAAAAGATTCCGACGATATTCAGCTTGCAATATATGTGAAAACGAAAGAAATAAAAATTCATGAAATTCCTAATGCATCCAGCTGGGTTCCACAGAAATTACAACGGGCTGACCTCAACGGAATGGGTGTACAAGCGGTTTAGAGTTCGAGCCAAAATATATGTATAATACAAACAATGCTCAAGGGTCAGCTGTTTCATTGTATCTTTTCAATGCATGGATAGTCGACACTACACAACGCATTCTTTCCGTTTAAGTAGAACCGCGTCAGAGATATCAACCAATCAGAGCTAAGTATTTGATAATATGCATATTCAACGAGGGTTAGAAGCATATTCAACGTTACTTAAGTATTAGTAAAACGTGAAAATAACACATTGGAAGAAAAAACGGTCCCTATTTAGGACATTGTGCAAATTAATTCACACTGAGACCGCAATTCCTTCAATTCTCAATAAAATTGTTTTAGCCATTTACTCAGGCTATTCATACACTCCCATACCGCCCCTCCCTTCCTTCTCTCTTGACGAAGTTAGTCCGAAAGGTGACTGGGCTTGAGGGGAGTGGACTAATGTGTTGGTTTTTGTGTCCACGCGGTAAATAAGGTGATTAATTTACGAAATAACACATTTAGCAACTTGAATGGTCGAGAAATGACCTCTGTATAGTGGTCTTAGGCCATGAGAATAAAAATTTTAGATTTCCGCCCACCGCGCCCGCATGCTTCAAGTCCACTCTCGCAGTGGCGGATCCGCCACTGCGAGAGTGGACTTGAAGCATGAGCTAGGGGTATTGGTCGGGGGGGGGGATCGAGAATGGTCTGTAGGATCGCTTTCGACACTATCTAAGCGGAGCGCCACCACAGGTTGGCGCGGAGCGTGCAGAATTTTTGTGAGTAAAGATACTCCTTAGATCGCCTGAAATGACCCTCTCCGGGCTTTGCTAATTTGATAAAAAAAAATTAACATAGAGACCGCCGTTAGAGCGTTTTGTCCGAAAATTACACCAACAAAATGTGACAAATGTCAATAGGTAGATGAGAGCGCAATAAAAAAGGTCGATAATCGCGAATAAGTAAAAAGTGGTAAAAAGCTGAAAAGGGCGCCAGCAGTCCATTTGAGTCCGTCAGGGGGGGGGGGGCATCCGCCCCCTGACTGTATGGACGCTCCGCCACTGCACTCTCGCAGAAAAATGTCATTATTGTAAGAAAGAATCATCATGTACATAAACAAAGGCTCTCCATCAGAAAAAGTTTTAAATCATGAAATGTACGGAGAGCCAAACGTTCCATAAATGTCGAAAAAGAAAGTGAAGTGTCCAATTCGATATCAACATGTTACAATTCGATATCAGCATGTTACAATTCCATATT
>JAIPMN010006314.1:3619-15601 GCA_020650975.1 Apostichopus californicus
TAAAAGGGCACCCAATTTGAGGTATGGGCAGAGTGTTCTAGTGGGGGGGGGGGGTTCCGAAGGAGAAAAACTCTGTACTTGAGAGAGCTTAAAAGCCAAAGAATGGTATAATTTCTTTTCAAATCAAAGCAATTTATCTTTATCCTTCAGAATCTTGTGCATTCCACATAGGTTCTCTCTGACTTGCTCAAAAAATTACTCCGCTTTTTGCTGCACTTTATGTTCCCTCAGTGAGAAGGGCTGCATCCCTAGCTGCAATGTAGGTGCATGTATTCTTTTGCCAATTCTTACTTCTACCCATGGTCCAAAAATCAAATGGGAGAGGCTGGCCAGGCCACTGGCTAATGTCTTAGCTGTAAATATTGACTGCATCCTACTGACAAAATAATTGCTGTTCAAGCATACCTTAAGGTATGATAAATTATGTTGTTCATATAATACTGAGGACTGGATAGATAAAGCACCAATTTGTCCTAACACTAGAGACAATAGACAGTGAGAAACAAAGGGTTGTCATTGATCCATATATGAGTGTGATGTTACTATCATATACTCACATGCATGAACAGCAATTTTACAGGAAACACAGTTCAGTATGGGACTCCGGCCATCACTGCCCAAGGCCCAGTTGCCAAGGTCTGGGGTGGGGTTGTCGCTACTACAGGCGAAGCACATTTCAGGACATAGGACTCGTAATCTTTGGTCTTCAGAGGTCCCTGCCACGTGACTGACAGAGCTGGAGAAGGCAGTTTCATCATCTCCCCAATCAAAGTTGTCAGCCTGCCAAGGAAGAAGTTTATTTAAAGGGTGTGAAGACTTGCGCAAACAGAAACGGCTAATGCCGGTAATCTGACCTAGTTTCGAATGAGGTGTAACAGAAACACCACCATCGATCCCAGAAAATACGCACACAGCTTGCTACCATCGGTAATTAGACACTAGTGTACAGTCAGTACATACAGCTGCGGTCAATACCCACAGCACAGTATACATAAGCAGCGATGGACATCTCAGGTCCAGCTAAAGAAAACAAGGTATTACATTTCATTACTGTCTGCATTTTGTAGCGACAAGCAGAAAACTTCACTTGCAAGCAATGGGAAGTTAACTTTTTCAGAGCGCGGCACGTGGTTTGCGGCGAGTCTTTAATGCCTTTTAAGGACTGAATTTAACCTTACCAGTCATGGGATAACATTTGCTACCAAATCAACAACAGAGGAAACAAATGTCATCAAAATTGAGGGTTCCATCATCCTAAGAAGTGAATGTTTCACTTCTTAAACAAATCGAGTTGTATGTGTAGCATCTTTGAGAGAGTTATTGAAACTAGACCTCTGACTCTACTGTACACAAATAGTGAAGGCTTACAACCTACTGCACAGTATTACTGTACTTGGTTGCTAAAATTTAACATGTTAGGGTAGCTAGTGTAGTGCTTAACAGACCATGTGTCAGTTACATTTCACTATCATTCATCCATCTAGTGCACCATTTACACTGTACTTAGACAGGTTTTCTATTGTGGAAAAGACATCACAAATTCAGAAAGAAGAAACTTTAACCAAGTACTTCCATCTTTTGCTTTTGCTTACCGATAACGATAACATGTAAATTGAGTTGTCTCCAGGGTTCTGACAATACTAACCTTTTCATTGAAGAAAATCATACAGACGCAACAGCCTGGTTTCTGGTCGGCCATTGAGAGGTTGTGGACTTGTTCAATGGCAAACTGTGCAGGCTGGATGTTCCAAAGACCGTTCATACTCCTCACCCAATCTTTCATCTTCGACAACTCTTTAGAGTTGAATGCTGTAAACAAAAAAATGAGACATATAACGTCATAGTGGAAGACAATATATAAAAGTAATGCATGCTCTTCTTAGATTAAACAAAATTGTTTTAATTTCTTCCTATTTCTTCTGGTTTGTCTTTCTCATAGTCATTTGGCTTAAAGGAATACCTTTGTCCCCCCCCCTCACCCTAGTGTCTATCATGTATGCTTATTGCAATGTTGTTTACCAAACACCTGTATTGACTTTTGTTTGTTACTGTACATGTTAAAACATAAACTTGAACTGAATTGAATCTACACTTCAGTAATTTCTAATTAAATCCTGCCTCCACAAGCTGAGATGGATGTTTAGCTAATAAAATACCTACAGGCCTATTACTATTCTTTCTCTTAACTTTCTCCTACAATTTTCACAACCTGCAAGACACATAACAGAAAAGAAACAATGGAGTGAATATAGAGGACCCACTGGCACCTTGCCCCATCCTCCACCCCCTCTGCTTCCCCACTTAGAAAGTTTGTTGATCCTTTCTTAAAATAGCCTCTGACTTTTCTCCTTCTTCTGCTGGATGACCTTCAAACTTATCTCCTCCCATTTTAAGAAGAAAAAAAAATCTCAGACGGATTCAATTCAATAAACATACAAGAGTTGAAAAACACTGAAACATACAATTTTCGAAGAGAAATATTGAAGATTTTTCATAAAATATTATATGACTGTACCTTTAATGCTGGTATTTGAGACTAACGTTCCATCTGGATTTGTTCTTGTGGGAATCAGGGATGATCCTGGACAGAGAATGTTAACCAGAGTAGAAAATAATATTTACAACCTATCGAGAAACATTTCACATATCCTCAAAATAAGAGATATCTTAGACTGCCAGTGACACAAACTTGTAAAAGACAGCTTCCTATTTCGTTTTAACATTCCTCCTTTGAGTATAATAATAAATATAAAATATAATTCACAACCAGGAAATCAGTGGATGCAAGAAATTAATGATGAGATGCAGCACAGCTGAACTTATTCAGTTATTAGCCTGTTAACATGGTTTCAGATTTTGACCAATTGCTTGATCTCTGCCAAACAATACAACCAAGAATTCATTAATGGAATCCTTAACTATGAGATTCATTAATACAACCCTTGTTGAGTAAACTTGCTAACCAGGTCTTCATACTTTGGTCACTGGTGACCTCAAATGACCTTTGCCACTCCACATCTTACACAAAACAGCCGAGAACAATTTCACACAAGCTTGACGTGCACTTGCACATAAGCCAACACACACTCAAACGCACTCAGAAACACACCATCACAATCGCCTAGTTCTGTTTCACCTCAGGAAATGAATAAATTAATGTATAGAACACTAACCTCTTTCTGTGATTTTTTGCACTTCTTTTGATGGGGATTCTCCCTGTGCTTGCTCTACTGTGACTTTGCTGTCCCGCGTCACGTTTTCTTCTTTCTTTTCGATGGAATCGTCTGTCGATGAGCTGCTGAGGTTATTATTACATGATATACTACTATTACTTATCTTAGGGTTAGCTTTTTTCCTTTTACTAGTTGCTGAAGGACTGCTGTAAGTATGTTCGTTCTCAAAGTTTTCACTTTCTATGTTGTTCCCCAACTGGGACTCATTGTTTGACTGACCGTTTGAAACCACTGCCGTCTCTGTTCCGTGATGTGGCACGGCATCGCCCCCCGCGGTAACTTCCACTTTAATATCTGAGGACCCCACGTTTGATCCCGATGGAATGAACATTCCCGAGTTGGCTGCCACCCTCTCGGCGGCCTCTGCCAGCTGCGAGAGGTCACAGACGTGTTTCACTTTTATGACGGGAGACTTTGATCCAATTTTCCGGATCTTGTCGACTGAACTATCTTGATGTTTATCCTTTGAGTGTTTCCTCTTCTTCTCCTTCTTTAGTTTCTTTCTCTGTTTCCTCTCCTCCTTAGATAACATGGACTTGTGCACTTTGGAGTCGGAACTCTCACTGCTATGGCGGTGTTTCTTTCGTTTCCCTTCCCGCTTATCTCTTTTCCTCTTCGTTCGGATTTTGTCGGGGTCTTCTTTGATCTTTTTCACTCTCCCTTCTTTCTTCACTTTCAGCTCGACGTTGATCCCTTTCTTGTGTACCGGGTGCCGGCGATGAACTTTGGCAATTTCTTTGCCTTTCGAGGCTTTCTCAGGACTGTGGGTCAATGTAAAAGACAAACAATGATGAGTCCGTCAGTCTGTTTGTTTCATTAATTTGTTAATTGACTATAAGTACATTGGAAATAAAACTTGAAAGTCAACTATTTCAGTGACAACATGAACAGGGTGCTTACAGTAGGGTGAGACTTTCAAAATTCAAGACCTCTATTTAATGACGGTACATGATTCATATAGGAGTTGACACACATTGGAAGTCTACATGTAAGGTATGATTGAATCTGTGACAGTCCGACACTGGGAATCTATCTGAACTTTTGCATATAGGCAGACTTCCAGTGAGCTAACACATAGATATTTTAGTTTTTTCCTTTTTTAAATACCTTTCTGAAATAGTTTCCCTAAATTCCCTAAGTTAACATAATTTAATTTGTAGAAAGTATCTACAACCTCTCAATGGACTGTAATTCCATACATGAAAAACAGTTTCGTGATTTTATGGGCAACCCCTCAATCTTAGAGTAAGTTTACTTTTAAGAGATTTGTATGAACAACTTGCAGTGGTAGACAGGGATGTGCTCAAGAATACTTGAGGCAGATTTGTCCGGCAGTGTGATTCACATCCCGGGGGAGGGGTGTATGGGTAGGGGTCTATGAGTAGGGGTCTATGGGTAGGGGTATGTCCCCCTTTTAAAAAGTGTTGCAACTGAAGTATGATTAGATGGCAAATGGTGCTGTCTTTTCCCTATTATGGCACTAACTTCTGTGCCAAGTATTCACCCATATTTTGATATTGGTAAAATTTGTTAAATTAATCATCAAAAATAGTGCCTGGGCGGAAATGTTTAAAATACTGTTTGTGCTGGGGTGGCATTTGGAACTGCTGGGCCCCCCATCCCTGGGCAGATCAATGATTTGATGGCACTCCCAAATGTGTGTTACGTATTCCTCAGCCACGAGGAAACCGAGGTATCGTCACAAAGTATTTCAGAAGATATGACTCAACGGTATGGTTATGCATCATTGGACTTATTAACACACAATGGAAGAGGAGAAGAAAGAGGGAAGGAGGGTGGGTTGTGATGGGAGGGTGAGGGGTAGGGGACAGGCAGCAAAGGCAGTCAACTGAGCTTATTTTGACATCAGCACAGTATCCTATTTGAGAACTGGTGAAAGCTGTTAAAATTACGGAACAAGGTTATTGCCAGTTTCAACAATCATGCTCAACAAGGTACAACCACAAACAAACACACAGAGTAATAAAACACAGAAACCCAGTATAAAACAGTAACTCGCTCTGTATATAAAGGACAGAAAGTTTGCATAACTGTCAGTAGTGCAAAATTAGAGAAGGATCAATACAGATAATACTGTTCATGTTTATGTGCAAATATTATAAAACGGATTTATTTTCTAAATGTGTCTCACATCTCTGAAGTAATAGGAAAGATTCCAATGTTATATTTCATTCCACCTAACCAAATAGTGCAGTCATTTTAACAATGAGAATCAAACCCTCCCTGACTTCTGTTCTAAAAAATACCAATTAAAGTCTAACCGTTGGACAGCTTCTCTGTGAGCTACACTGGGAGGATTTGGACCATCCACCTCTGGGATGTAAATGACGTCCCTGCCCTCCATCCATGCCTGGTATCGATCTGGTTGGAAGACTCGTACGAATGGGTTCATCCCAATCTTGACAGAATCTTTTGAACAAGTGCACTGGAAGATAACATAGGATTAAAAATGAACAAGAATGCAAAAATGCATTGTGATTTCGATGACGTAACGAGCAGTTTTCGAAAAATAAAAAAGTTATGAACGAAATCAAAGAGGAAAAAAAAATCTAAGGCAATTTTGGAAATTTCCAAATAATTCATGAAACAAGTGTTAGATACCTTGTTAAACAACATTCCATCACCCAACAACATGACCATTTGTTCATAACACTGACGGATAAATACATGTGTTGTGGCTTCAAGTTATTATTGGCTTAATGACCGGGAAACTTTTTATCCAGTACAGCATCGTAAAATGCTATGCAGAGTGGCCAAATAGAGCTCTACAAGTGCAAAGATGTATAGCAGTTTTGTACACAGGAGCCATGTAGTATTTTCATAACACAAATTCAGAGACTTCAAAACTGCTAGACAATATTTCCACACTAAATGATTCTCAATGTTGTATATGTAAATATCAAGACCATAACTAAGGTGCTAAGGTTGTGAGGAGACAGGTAAGCGAGGAACGAAGTAAATTATGTAAATATCAAGACCATAACTACTGTACATGGCAGTACAATTGACAGCCTAGATCCCTGAGTCCCAAACTATTTTTTTTGTCATGATGGCATATATTGTGGCTGCCCTAAGCTATCTGCAACCTTAGTCCTAAAATCACCCCATACATGTATACTCCCCACTCGGGCATCATTCACCATGTGAGAAGTTGAAGAGACCATTACGACACAGCAGTTAGAACCTATCATTGACTCCCACATCACTACACTGCTCAAGGGTAGTTACATCCAGGTCAACAGCTATTAATGGTCCAAACATTGACAATTTAACTGTAAGAACAGTGGCTAAACTGATGTTTACCATCAGAATCTATCAAAAACTTTTTTCACTGACCCACTTTTGTTTTTCGACAACTCAAATCAAAGCTTGAGACTGTTGCCACCCTAGACAAAACGGTGAAATATGTATGACGACCTCAGACACGAGGAAACCAGAGCTTTTCATCAGTCAAAAAGTCAGATGATATGACTCAACGGTGGTTGTATCTTCATTGGTCGAATATGACTTTAGATTCCATTTGAAATTTCCCCGATTTTTTAGCATTCTCTACGATGTAGATATTTTGGTAGCGAAACAGGTGATTTACATTTCTTTGCAATGAATGTAAACAGACATTCATGATTTTAATACAACCAGCTTGTCCTCATTTTGAGCACATATTGTGAACTACTTACACTGCTGGCCCTCTTGCCAAAGTTGATCCATCTTAAAGAGGCAAAGTTTGTAGATTCTGCTATATTGTAACCGTGATTGAATCCAGAGTGATAGCCGTAAGGAAAGGTGATCATAAACTCTCCCACCTCTTGGGTAATCTGTGTAGAGGGTAACAAAGAAACAAACCAAAAATCAAGGGACAAATTTAGAACGTATCCCCAGGAATTGGTATCGAGGGATTTCCATGACAGTAACCTTTTTAGAGAATGTACTTTTATGATCATTTAGGACAACTCTTCAGCACAGTCAGGCTTGTGTAGTTTGTTAAATGACAAAAAACTTGGACCTGATTCTTTCAAATTAAAACTACTGATTCTAGTCACTCTCACAGATAGGAGACGTGTGATACTACTCGTTCTATTTTGAACGTTGCAAATGTAACCAGACGCTAGATATCAGATAAAGTATTGTTCATGACGACCTCAGACACGAGGAAACCAGAGCTTTTCATCAGTCAGAAGTCAGATGATATGACTCAACGGTGGTTGTATCTTCATTGGTCTTTGAGGATAATCGAAACATTACAAGCATAAATTATCATGTATCCGTAGGGAATTGGTATCGAAGATTTCCATTACAGTAACCTTTTTAGAGAATGTACTTTTACGATCATTTAGGACAACCCTTCAGCACAATCAGGCTTGTGTAGTTTGTAACAGGACAAAAACTTGGGCCTGATTCTTTCGTATTAAAACTACCGATTCTAGTCACTCTCACAGATAGGAGAGGTGTGATACTACCTGTTCTATTTCGAACTCTATTTTCAGCAAATAGACCGCTGATGCTTACCTTGTCGAATGGGATGGAATACTTCTTCAAGATGTAAGGTGCAATAACAGTCATCTTGTGTCGCAAGAAATTAGAGCAGTCTGCAAAACTTCCCGGAAAGAAACCTGTGAAGGGAAGAAACAAGCATGGTGGAGATGAATGCACATTAAAAGACAAAATGATAAATTTATAACAACAGGAGGATAATGAACCGATTTAAACGTTTCATATCTTGTTTAAATCCAGATTCTAGATTTAAAGAAGATTTAAAGAAGATCCTGCTAGGAATGAAACGTCAGGCCCTCTTACTTTTACACATTCTCTTACACAGGCTCTTTAGTGGATAAGCAGTTTGCTAACAGTTTTGTTTTATTTTTATTTCACATCTTGTTTAAGCCAAGAAAATGTTATCCTTGGAATATACTTCCATACCCTCCATACGAACAATGAGAAGTACTGTAGCCTATATTTGTCTAAATATCCTGCTACCAAAGGAGGGATTTTATTGGGGTTTATTCTCAATTGTTACACAACAATTTAAGGGACAGTACCTTGATTCATATACAAAGAAAAGGGCAGAGGCCTAACTGTTAATTATTACCATTAAAATTTAATCTATCACTAGGGGCACCCATTGCCAGGTCTGGCCCCAACGGACAGTAACGTCACCAAGCCCACCTTGTTTTCCCCTTTCTTCTTAAGAGTATTAGAAAATTAAGATTAACATAATTCTTAATCCCAAACATTCCCAGTCTCCCTAACTGACCCTGGGCTGCAGGACCTGTATCTCTCCTAATCCCTCCCCCTCTTGTCAGGCTTGTTAATCACACAGTGTACCAGTGACCTTCTTGACATTATGCACCTGTTTCTTATATCCACATCGACATAATAATTCGGGACTTATCATAAAAATCATTCCGTGATGTGAATCGTACGTTGCAAATGTAACCAGACGCTAGATATAAGATAAAGTATTATTTATGACGACCTCAGACACGAGGAAACCAGAGCTTTTCATCAGTCAGAAGTCAGATGATATGACTCAACGGTGGTTGTATCTTCATTGGTCTTTGAGGATAATCGAAACATTTACAAGCATTCTGTATCAATGTCAGAGATGATCCGCTGACATGCTTATCTAGGGGTTTTTTGGGAAAATAGTCTTTGAAATGTATCTCTGCCTCCACTTTAAGTGATGAAAAGTTGGATTCAAACATCTTTCAATCATACTTTTCCTCATTAAATATTTAGACATATGTTCATAGTTCTGGTGAAAAAGTGAAACTGGAAAATTTACTACAAATGACATCCTGATGCAAATGTATAAACTCTTACCAGCTGCCAATCTTTCCAGTCTTCTTGCATGTTCTGTTGGAATGGCATACCTGAAGACATGAGAAAAAAAGTAGTTAACCATTGCATGACAAAGCAGGGCAAAACATTTAACGGTGGTCTGATTGTCCGAGACGACCAAATTTCTGTTTGGACAAGCAAAATCAGCTAAGGTAGTCGCTCAGCTTGTGACTAAAAACACCCAATTAGGTTACATGATAAGATCGTATTCATCTCAGTCAGTTTGGAGATAGCTGAAATAAAACAATAATAGTCGTAAGCCTACGATCCAACTGAAGGGGAAGCTTTGAATGTCCAAAGCTGGAGTCCCATGCAACAAACCTACACACCTCTCCTTACAGTGTACAGTGTATATTGCTCACTCTTTACTTTGCTTACTCTAAGTATTTTATGGACACCCCACATGCTGTTCGAGCAACCAAAACCTGAGCCTTGCTTGTCCAGAAAAGAATCCTTAAAAATTACCCTGTTCAGAAAGATTATTAAAACAAAACACTTCATCAATACTTCTGCCTTAAGAAATTTTCAAACTACTGTATACATGATTTTACTCATAACTTTTCATACTTAAACAGATCATTTGCTGATTTGCTGGTCACCCTGACACTTATATGCAAATTAGGACAGTTGTGCCATGAAGTTGACCATTTACTGTACAAAATACAACTTTGATAATACTGCTCTGGTAAGTCAACTCATTTTTCCCTTGTTGTATTACTACAAACACAGGACGCATGAAAGCAACTACCTGTATTCTATATTCTCCTCAGTGTTGTAGAATAAGATTGTTAAATTGACCTCAGACACGAGGAAACCAGAGCTTTTCATCATAAAGAATTTTTCAGATGAGATGACTCAACGGTGGTTGTATCTTCATTGGCCTCTTTAGCTACTTCCATCTAGATCAGACCCTTCAATCAATAAATACACAATCCTCTCTAGTTTCAGTAGCTAAAACGTACTGGTACTACCCCATTATTTATCACACGTATCATATTTTGACCACAGATGAGACATTGCTCAAACTACTGTTCTCAAGGAAAAAAAAAACAGTAAAGTTTGTCTTTATGTTTATTGATCAGATAATAACAGAACAACCTAGATCCCCCCCCCCCCAATGCACCCATTTCTTCAGTTTAATGTCAGCTTGAACCTAGCATCAGATACCCGATCTTCTTCTCTTCTGTCAGACTCACCATGTTTTGGGTGCTCCGTGGTGGATGTAGTTTATACTGTACAAGTCCATGTCTTCCGTGTGCCATGCAAATGTAGTCTTCCACATACCAAAGTAGAGATAGGCTGTGTTGACTCCTTCAATCTTAACACCTGTAATATATAAGACATGAAGAGGAATTTCCCTTTAACTCTGAATATTCACTGTGTCTGTTAGATAATTTAATTTGTAGAAAGTATCTACAAACTCTCAATGGACTGTAATACGATACATTAAAATCAGTTTCGTGATTTTATGGTCAACCACTCAATCTTAGAGTAAGTATATTTTAAAGAGATATGTATAAACAACTTGCAGTGGTAGACAGGGATGTGCTCAAGAATACCTGAGTGCCGGGTGGATTTGTGCGGCAGTGTGATCCACATCCTGGGGGTGGGGTCTAAGGGGTGGGGGTGTCCCTCCTAGACAAACTGTTGCAAATGAAGTATGATTAGATTGCAAATGGTGCTGTCTTTTTCCTATTCTTGCACTAACTTCTGTGCCAAGTATTCACCCATATTTTGATAATGGTAAATGTTGTTAAGTTAATCATCAAAAATAGTGCCTGGGCGGAAATGTTTAAAATACTGTTTGTGCTGGGCGGCATTTGGAACTGCTGGTCCCCCCATCCCTGGGCAGATCAATGATTTGATGGCACTCCCAAATGTGTGTTAAGTATTCCTCAGCCACGAGGAAACCGAGGTATCGTCACAAAGTATTTCAGAAGATATGACTCAACGGTATGGTTATGCATCATTGGACTTATTAACACACAATGGAAGAGGAGAAAGAAAAGGAAAGGAAAGATGGAGAAAGGGTGGGTTGTGATGGGAGGGTGAGGGGACAGGCAGTCAACTGAGCTTAACACAGTATGCTATTTGGTGAAAGCTGATAAAATAACGAATCAAGGTTAGTGCATGTATCAACAATCATGCTAAACAAGTAACAAACACAAACAAACACACAAAGAAATAAAAAAATAAAGACCCAGTATAAAACAGTAACAAGCTCTGTATATCAAGGACAGGAATTTTGCATATACTGTCAGTAGTGCAAAATTAGAGAAGGATCAATAGAGATCATACAGTAATACTGTTCATGTTTATATTCAAATATTTCAATGTTATCAATCTATCAATGAAAGCAACTACAGAGGTTATCTGGGATCCATCCCAGATAACCTCTGTTATCCCAGTTCTAAGTTCAAGACTAAAAAGATCAGGCTGAGAGTAAGCTTTTCAAGTATGCTAGTGGATGAATTTGTGGGTGCAAGGGAGCATTAATTATAGCACATTACATGCATCCCTATATTTGATAAATCTCAAGCAACATTAATAATAATAATACTTATTCATATAGCGCATTATACGGGCTGTCTCAATGCACTTTGTAACCATGGTTTCTACAGTTAGGATACAGTACTGATTTCGCTTAACTCCCGTTGAAAAAAATCAACGATCGATAACAAAAGTTGAAAATTGATAAAAAAAGTTGAAAATCGATAAAAAACGAATAATTTCGTTGACAAGATTTAGACTACTGCGGGCACGGTTGTCAAAGAAGTTTCTACGAAATTTCCACGAAAGTTATCGCGATCAAAAACCGCAAAGGCAATTCTAGACATATCAAGGTTGTGACTTGCGTTGAATCCTTAGTGTAACTACAGCCGTTTTCAGA
>JAIPMN010006316.1:0-11396 GCA_020650975.1 Apostichopus californicus
AAACAAGGAAATGACAAAGTTTTTTTACAAAAAACTTTAAAGGATCACATGATACAACTTGCTCCATGGTAGAGGTTACTAAAGAGACTGACAAAAGTATAATTTAATTAATTATTTACATGTGTTATGTTGCATGAATAAAGATATTTTACCGCTTCGATCAGTTATCTTCTTGAACACGAAAAGGTAAATTAGAATAATCACATCAAAGGATTCAATACGCATATTTATCTTTACCTTAATCTCTGAAATATGTCAAATTGTTCATTTTGTATGGAGAATAGCAAAAATGAAGAGAATCATAAAAAAGAATGACTTTAATTCTTGTAAAAAATCAACAGAACTGCTACTTCCTTATGTTCTTTATTGTGTTAGTTACGGACGGAGCAGTCAAGATCAGGAAAGGTTCAAGACAAATCTTATAAATAAAAGATGTAGTGTGGAATATACAAATCCATAGTCAGGTTTCGAAAACAACAGTAGAACCATTGCTTAGTTTGTATAGATATAAACACCAAGAGCCTGTTAAATCTACAGAGTAAAAACAACAGGACTATTGCTGAGTTTGTATAGATATGAACACGGGGAGCAGTGTAAATCTAGAAAGTAATAAACAAGAGTAGGACCATTGATTAGTTTGAATAGATATGAACACGTAAAAACAACAGTAGTGAAATATACAAAGTGATTTCAAGATATAAACGTCTTCGCTTCTTGTTAACATATTTTTGCCTTTCAATGTTGATGTTTTCTACGTTCAACTTTGTTCAGGTTATAACTTAACATTTACACTAAGACAGTACTTGATAGATATGTATTTACGGAAAGGAACAGTAGGACTATCGCTCAGTTTGCATATATAAGAACACGGAGAGCAGGGTAAATCTACAAAGTAAAAACAACAGTAGGACTATCGCTTAGTTTGTATATATATGAACAAGGAGAGCAGGGTAAATCTACAAAGTCAAAACAAGAGAACGACTGTTGCTTAGTTTATACAGTTATGAATAAGGGGAGCAGGGTAAATCTACAAAGTAAAAAACAACAGTAGTAAAATATACAAAGTGATTTCAAGATATAAACATTTTCACTTCTTATTAACATAATTTTGACTTTCAATGTTGATGTTTTCTAAGTTCAAATTTGTTCAGGGTATTAATTTAACATTTACACTAAAAACATTACTTGATAAATATATATATACGGAATTTATCACTTGGTAAAGAACAGAACGTTGTTATCAAAGGGAATCAAATCTGGAAAAAGAAGTTCAAGTAGGACTAGTTTGTTAAGAAGCTGATTTCTCTTCCTAACACAAAATAACTAGTGAGAATATTGCTTTCCGTTTTAATATATTTAATTTGGTACATTGCTTTTTTTTAATATATAGGATTGTTTCTGTTAGGCAAAATTTTAATTCATTATGTTTAGCTGCATGCTATGCTATGATATAAAACAAAAGTCATGAAGGATAATTAATTTTTTTTAAGTAAAGATTGTAAGTCGAGATTTGTAAATTTATTTTATCCTTCTCTTTTTATACTTACGTATTTTTATACTTTAGTGTCTGTTATACATAGAAATTGAATAATGGGTTTAATAAAACTAGTTTTCAATAACATAGGTGACGGTCATGTTCAATAAGCTGAAATCTCCTAAATAAAGTGAACAGCAAATTGTAGCATTAACGTCTCAATAACTTAGTTGAAACAAGTATCAATATAGACATCAATATGTTTGTGTTTGAATTTATCTATTTTAGGATTATTGCTTTTGAGAACTTAGTGACATTAAAATCCTTAGTTTAGTATATAGAACACACAAAATTGAAAATTGGGAAAGCCCATTGTTGAGAAGCAGCCCTATTTAACTGACCAGTGATGGTGATGGTCTACCTATTCAGTTAAGGATCATAGTTTATTTGCAAGATTTAATAGCGAACTATTTTGATTCAAAAGTACTTAATTCCATTACGCCCATAACTTTAAGGGTATTTGATGATATTAGACAATAGACCTTCTAGATATGTAATGTTGCATGTAATTAATAAAAAAAGCTTTGGTCACATTAAGCATAATATATTTATGAAGCAAAGAAACTTGGCATTCCCATGTAATTCAATAAATTAATAACAAAACAAATGTTCCTCTTAAATTTAGTTAAATAAATATTTATGCTAGTTTCTGTAGTCAAGTTGCGCTCTGCTTGAGTGGTTTTACAAATCTTGTTTTGTATGTTAGCCTAAATATATCAAAGTTGACTGCATGTAATTAATACATATGTTTTGTTCACATTGATTTCAAGTTGATTTAAGTAAATATATAGGGAAAGGCTGCAAATTACTATTCGTAAAATACTTGTCTAATGTTACAATGTAAAGGTAAAAGTTATCGAATGATGTTCGACATCATTTCATCATGTTCGACATCTCAGTTCTCATTCTTAGAATGAAATCAACTTATTGTCAATGTACCGTATGCATGGATAAAAATATCATCAAGAGTCATCGGCAAGCTTTAATTACTTCGTGTTAATTTCAGTGTCCCTGTATTAACTTTCTTAAAAATGAGGCTTTATAGATGATATATATTATAACTTTCCAGTGCATTAAATATTTTGTAAGCATTTTTAAAAAGGGGTTCACTGTATAAGAAGGATTAACGGAGCTTTTCAGAGAGTAGAGAAAATGAAGTTTCTTTTCGAATAAATTAAGAGATAGACTTTCTAGATCTCTTTAAAATATGTATAAACATGTATGTTGATCAGAAAGATGTTACATTGTTCAGGTTTTAATTTAGAAAATTTGAAGTATTCAAATGTTTAAGTGATATGGTTAGCATTGAAGAAAGATTGAAAATAATAAAAAAAAAAAGAAATCAGTCTGAATAGCTGCATGCACCGATTTAGCAAAAACGAGAAGAAATTATGAAACAGAAAATATATTTTTAACATTAAGACAAAATTATTATTTATAAGATATGAAAATGAACATTTCGATAAATAATGAAAACGTCCTGAAATATAATTGAAAGACTTACCACTTCATCAGAAGATTCTACAGAAAGAAACTCCAGAAGAAAAACTCCAAAAATGAAGAAGCCCAAAAGCTGTAACTTCATGGTTGATTGAAGGAAATGTAGACTTTATTTAGAATAATATCTTCTGAGCAGAGTCTGCAAGACGAATGAAGATATTTCTCAAATACGAAGATCTCTCAGTTTAAGGAAACAACTGTTAATACTATGGAAACCTTGAATCGCCTCGATTCATCAACTCAAGTATGAAATTATGATAACTTCTTTATGAATAATTTCATTTTAATAAAATTTACCAGAGGTACATTTGCTTTTCCTTACTTTCCACACGAGCCCGGAAGTCCTTCTTATTTTATATGCGTTTAGATAATTTTTTACAATATTTACCTTAAAAGAGAATTTTTAAATCAATTACCAGTCTTTCTTTGTTTCATTTTCATTTTGTTTCATATAGAGCATTACTTTCAATATGACCCTCGCAAGATCCTTAGATTACTTAGACTTGCAATATATCTAGCTTTTCGATGATATATACATTCAGATAAGATATGGTCATAATTGTGTTTTAACTTCCGCGTATAGTTGAACAGAAACCCAAAGTCTCGTTCCATAGTTATGTGTAGCCAATTGATCGGGTAGATTAAAATTGTGATGTTGTAATATTGTAAGATCTATCAGAAAAACATGCTTTCTAGAGACTTTTCTTCTTCAAATAGAGATGATACAACCATATAATGTAACCAATGCAAAAGTAATGATTGAACTGGATGAAGAGTTAGCGGCCTGAGTAGATATTAAATGTTCTAAATCCGTCTGGATAATGGCCATTCTGTTAGCATTATGTACAAGACCACGTATCTTATTGTGTTCTGCTTTGATAATTCCTATTCTTTTTAAGTGTTCACCAGTGCAGTAAGTTTCTTATCCGGGTACCAAGTACTGCGAGTACTTTATGTTCCTAGTTCCCAGTACAATAGTCCGGACACGTCATTTTAGAATCCGTGTACCGAGTACGAGAACTTTTTTATTCGTGTTTTGGTACTGAATGACGAGTAAGAGTTAGAACACTCGCGTACTTCCACCGAGTACGTGTACCGAGTACTCGCAAAAATGCACTCGAGTACCGAGTAGGGATACTTTTCGAGTACTACTGTTCACTGTTCTCCTTGTCATATAACTGTTTCATCTCTTCGATATTCATAGGTAATGGATAGACCCTCAATTGCATGTGAATTCATTTCATTATGTAATTGAGCAATTTTCTGCAAATAGTTGAATTGACCACTTATAATATGTCGTCAATTTAACAATCTTTAATGTTCAAATTGTTCAATTGCTCGATGGAATGAAGTGAACAATTGAATATTTTGCAGAAAAATGTTAAATTGACGAGATATGATTAGTCGTCAATTAAACATTTTGCAGAAAATTGTTCAATTGCTCAGTTAAAGCAACTGAGGAACTAAAGGTATTAATCTTGTTATCTTAACAATTTACTGAAAAATGTCAACTTATGGGGCAAAGTTTTTCTTATGTTAATGGCACTTTTAAGCTTCCGTAGTAACATGTTAATTTCTAAATCACGCTTTGACTTAGTAACGTATGCGCGTCACATGACGAGAATTTATGTAAACTGTATTTGTTTGTGTTATTTTCTTTACTTCATTTGCCTAAAAATCTTGACCTTGATTCTGCAATGTGTGTTGAGTGTGTATGATGAACGCACTCAACAACCAACATATACGTGTACACGCATTCCTTTCCAAGACTCACTTTCAAAGATTTTTTTGGTCACAGTCTTAACTAAGACGTCTGTAGCTTACCCTAGCACATGGGCACTTCGTTGTCCGGACACCTAAGCCTTAAAACACCCCAGAACTATATCTATTTGGTATAAATCACCTGAAAATATACTTGATATGGTGGGAGAAGTATGTTATAGTACGATACACGGCCAAACTTCCTTTCCTGCAAACTGTTTTAACGTTGTATTCCAAGAAGATTCTTGTGATTGTGGAACTGGTATTTCTTTGCTAGAGTATTGCGAATTTTCGGACACACAGTCCCACAGTGTGGCGCTGGCATAGAAATTGATTCTATTTCTATGGGCGCTGGTGATAAAATTGGTGGCGCAGTTGCTCTTTCAGTAATTATAACAGACTTCATAGATCTCCGTCATTTTATTGACAAATATGTAAGTATTTACTTGCACACGGGTCATTTTGGAGAGAAAATAACTGTAGCTTCGTACTTTTTGGTGAAATTTGGCTCTTCCCGTAGGTTGTCATGGTGAAATCGTGCATTTCTTAGGGGTGTCCGAAATTGGCAGTGTTCCGAAATTAGCAATACTGACTATACTGTTATACGTGTATATATAGCAGTATATATAGGTCTATACAACAGTATATGCCTACATAGTCCTATGTAGGCCTATACAACAGTAAAGGCCTACATAGTCCAATGACACACAAGGATGGGTTACACTCGCTAACAGTAAGGATTGTTGCTCGGCAACAGATGTAGCTATGTACGGACATGTAAAGGGGACATTACTCTAACGACTTAACCACAATATTGATTCCACCCAACAAACCTTGAAATTACTGTTTTGGCGAGAAACGAACAACTTCCAAGGCGGTCAAAGATGAAAATTGCAGCTTCGCGATTTAGTAAACTATCAGTCTGAATCGCTTTTAACTCAATGCAATAAATTTGCATAGCCTCTTCAATTTAACAATGAACATTTTGCATACTCTCTTCCATCTTTAACAAAATATATACTGCTGTAGAAAAGGCAAAAAACTGGGAACAAAGTAGTTGTACTAAGTTACCGTACAAGTTATATTTTTTGAACAGAACGTTAAATGTCAGGTATTTACCACTTCACCATATTAAATAGATCTCTATCATCAGGAAAGTATATACAGGAAGTCATTGAAGGCCGATGTCATGTTTTGTTAATTTCCTTACATTAATTTTAAAATAGATTGGCGTGTTCACCAGTTGTTGTATATACCAGTTGTTTCTTTTAAAATGTACAAGCTACATTTCAAAATATCTTTATTTCTTGTTGCAAACTGTTTATCAAACATTGGTACATAAATAACGATATATATTAAACGGATCCCTATCATCAGGAAAGTAAATAAAGGTAGTGGTTATTTTGCTGCTCTTTAGAAATTTTAAAGCTGCAAATGTTGGATTTCAATGATAGTTTACAGCAATATTGTCAAACTTTAAACTGAGGATTGCTTCCAACTTGATGAAACCTACATCGGACCTACCACTCTTTAAAATTAAATAGACCTTATTAATATGATCTACCTTATCGTTATAGTTTTGTTCACAGTAGTTACCCAACTGTGGACTATTTGGAATGTCAGTTATTGAAGCATCTTTGTGATGGTATTATGACCTATGAATTTTGTCTGCTTAGATTAGTTAACGCAGATATAGCTTTAATGTATTCATATACATAACTTGAACAAAGACAAGCAATAACGTGACTGTTCAGAAATCATATCAAATTAACAGAGCTGACAAAGGAAGTTGCCTTTCTACAGAGATAATCTACTTATTCTAATATACTAATACATCTGTTCAGCTTATATCTAAAAATATAATAAAAATAAGGCAATATAAAACATTAAAACAAAGCAGATTACCGAGTACCGCTCTGTCTCAATAGGGAATCTCATGTTTAGATTATTAACAAGAAGAAAAATCGTAACTTATGAATCTTAGTTTAATTTTTAGTCATCTCTGAAATATCGCTGAAAGATCATAGTTTACTTTGAAGATTTCGTAATCGTAGCGAAACTTTTGGAACATGAATTTATGAGCTATAATAATCTACATGTGAAGTAAAGCTCAATAAATTATTAGATGAAATGAAGGTGTTGTAATATGTTGGTATGTATCTGTGAAAAATGGGGTTGGCTAAGGTGGGAAACTTTGTGCACTGACGTTCTTTAAAGGAAATGTGGAGTGTGAAATATTTAAAGTTTGAAAAGAGAATAATTTAGGTTTGTCAAATTAGTAAAGTTGTTGTTAACAAGCCACAACTCCCGGCGAAGAAAGCCGAATCCTTTCTTACATTCATTTCAGTAACGATCTTTACAGCGCCATCGACTCGATCCGTTAGTGATTAAGTGGTGTATATGCAAAGTTAACAATATTTCAATAATCATAAATTTCAATTAATTAATAAATTAATAAACTACATTACAGATAGTAGTGTCGCTCAGCATTCTGCTTTTTAACTGATTTGTTTTATTAAATATAAGTTCAAACAATTTTGTTAAGAATTTCACTTTAGCTGGATAAGTTAACTACTCAGTTTAGGTCATTGTGGTACCTGCGCAAGTTTAGTCAAATTGGACATTTACCCCCTTTCATCACGTGACGTCACTGGGGCGCTAAACCGAGTTTGAGATCTATCGGCACCACGGTTTATGAGTTCATGACAAACGTTTTGTCCACACACATAGGTTACAAAACACAAACACACGCACACATTACTTTTATCCCGCCCCTCCTCCCTCCAAAATTGTAAGCTCACTCCATTTTATGCATAGGAATGACCAATATCGACCATTCAATATCTATTTGACTATTTTCTTGTCTTAATCGGCCCTCCGTGTCAATGGAAGAGTCGCATTTCCACTGTAATTTCCACCGCTGTTAAAAGTCAATTCAACGCAATGAATAAAGTATATATTGTCTCATTCTATATCCCGATTGGTTGAATGGGCGGGGCTTGTAAGGTTGCGTATGTATACATGTATGCACATGTACTGTACACGGGTATTCAAGGCGAGACGAGCGTGACTATGAATAGTCACTTTTGGGGCGTTTTTCTTGCAAGGGTATTTTACTTGGATTAGGTCCCAGTGTGGGAGTGTCAGCAGTGTAAAAGAAAATGACATCATTGGCTAGTTTACACTATGACGTATTCAGTCAGTCATGTATTATCTCAATCCAGACAGCTTTATTAAACACCGCGTGATCAAATGTTCAACCATATTGTTCACTGTAGACAAAACCATGATTTGGAAATCCATTTGTGTCCCTATGTACAACTTTCATTGTTAAATTGTTTTTTCTCTCACTCTGATCAGTAGTGTACACTGATATCATTCATGTACGACATCACACGAGCCCTTCAAAGTTCATGTCTGTACAGTTTTGTACGATTAAACGGGGGACGCGCACTGTTGTACGTGAAATGCGACAAAACAAAGTGATATGTAATTTCTCTTTAAATATGATTGGCTATCATTTGCTCAATTCCATAAGATTTCAGCATATTGGCAAATCAGAGCAACGCTTTCATAGACCTACAATCCTGTAGCACCTGCATTGAAACTATAGTGTACACAAAGCACAATGTATTGAATAATTGAATAACACAACACTCTTGCTATCTCAGCTCTTACCATTTCAAAACTGCCAGGAAGCAGTACCCTGTCTGAGAAACCAGACAAGATGCCATAACAAAAAAATACCTAAGTCAGGAGAAAATCAAGGAAAAAATCTTGCAAGAAGGCCAAAACAGCTTTAAATGCTAAACGTGAGACTGGAAAACTTAGGCTACAGCACAGTATTACTAACATTACTTATTACAGACACAGTATGTTCTGGTAGGTATTATGGATATGCCTCCACCAATTTAGGATAAATTTACAGGATAACCTGCAGGATGTGACAACTTCCTATGTCAGTGGAAGTCTGTCAAGACTAAAAAGCACCAACAAAAATATTCATACATGTATTTAAATATGTAGAATAACATGAATTAAGCATACTGTAAGTACTATGAAATGTTCATGTCGATTGCTTGCACATTAAACGAATCTTGGTGCTTTGAAATTTCGCAAATTAGTGGCTGAATGCAATTTATGATGAAACATGTTGGTTGAAGTAGTTTACCCTGCAAATCTATGGAATGAAATAACAGATGTCTTTCTTGCAGAAAGCTTTCTGAAACTTTTCAAATAAAGATTGCTTTACTAAGGTGATTTTCAATACAGAAAGAGTGAATAATGTGGCAATAGCAGTCTTTTGTGGCGAATGTTTCTAAAACACTAATTAGATCTTTAAACATGTTTAATCCATACTAAGTACTGGTCATCCAGTTTACATTAAACTATAGACACATAATGTGTACGGACATTAATTAAATACATTAGTGTTTGTACACGATAATATTTGACATAACAAGATTGCACCTGGATATAAAAATATAGAGGGTGGGGAAGAGGTAAAATTAAACTCATATGGATTTGAGAGATTTTTTACGACCACTGTTTAATGAAATCTTGCAATATTTATATACCGTCCACTCCTGGACATGTATAATGTACCAACTTTAAATATTCATATTAGTCATACTTTTCCATTTATTTGAATTATTGCCTTTTTGTAAATAACTGTTATTATCAATGCTGTTAATAAATAGATATTCATAAGTGACTTTTCCGGTCAACGTAAGGGACCCGTGGTACTTCATATGGCGTACCCGTTCAGTGTAAGGGACCGTTGTACTTCAAATAACTTACCCGTTCAAGGTAAGGGACCGTGGTACTTTAAATCAATTACACGTAGAAAGTAAGGGACCCGTGGTACTTCAAATGACGTACCCGTTGAAAGTAAGTGACCCGTGGTACTTCCATAGGCGTACCCGTTGAATGTAAGGAACCGGTGGTACTTCAATGGCGTACCCGTTCAAAGTAAGGGACCCGTGGTACTTCGATGACGTACTCGTTCAAATTAAGGGACCGGTGGTACTTCATATGACGTATCCGTTCAAAATAAGGGACCAGTTTATAGACTTTCTGCTCAATGTTGGTGAAGTAGGACATCAAGCTTGTCAGAAATACCAGTTCAAAAGTACAATAATGGATTTTACGATCATAATAATCCTTATCGTTGAGTGACGATATGATGGGGGTGGGTGATGGTATAGGAATGCGCTTCCTACCGTGCTTGATTTGCTTTGTTCCAGTTCTTTGATAAGAGAAGCGGTCACGGACTGTTTGAAATTGGGTCAAATGTAGGGGCATTGATAACCATGGGTCGGGACAATTTCATGTTACCGAACTCCCTTGTTGAAGTTTACCTTCGTCTATTGCATTTACACAAGTAATACAATAATTCTTTATCCCATATTTCCGCTGCATGGTCCCTCAATGACCCCGGTCCTGTAAACCTCTGACCCCCTTTTGTCAGTTCTGTGTAAATCTACAAACGACGTTGCAGTAAATTAGTGAACATTTTCGATAAGGCGATGATACAAAATGTTAACATCTTTATTACCGTTCAAGTAACATGGACACCGTTACATTTGTTACAACCCCCCGTATTTGCCTTTAGTTTAACACTATATTCTTGTCAAACCTTTAAAACTTAGAAAGTAACAATGATTGTCAGAATATAAGACAGTTCATTCAATTTTATGCAATTGGTTAGTCAAGAATATAACAAACGACAAAGATCCAACGGTAGCTTAAATACAAATATTTCATTCAACCAAAATGTTGTGGCGATATTCTTCATTTAGACTTCATGTCTCATCTGATTCGTTTCTTCATCAAATTAGAGGGCGTACTTTCATTTCTGCATATTTGAGGTTGAAATAACTCTCAGGAAGGTTATACCAATAAATGCTATAATAATGACCCGTGTTTCCAAAGTAGAGCCCAGTCAGGTAAGAATAATGACAATAATTGTGCCACCAGGCACTAGGATAATGCGAAGCACAGTTAACAGAACTGTGTCTGTCGTTGTCCCGGTCTTTCGTAGTGAAGGACATGTTTCTTTGAGAAGCCATACCGTTGTAATCTGAAGGAAAGACAGTAACAATATTAAATACAATATTCTATATACTATGTGTGTTCAATAGTGCGAACTTCTTGTTAAGAAATCATCATAGCATATGAATGATTTCTTAATCCACCGGCTCACGTTTAAACTACCCGAGTTAGTAAAGTTAATATATATGGTACCAGAATCTCTGTAAAGTCTTTTAATACATAACATAATGTTGTTCAAATTCAGAATTTTGTCCTTGCTTCTAATTATTTTCTGTTACCTAATTGTGTTATAATATATACCCATTTATTAACGTGACGTATGATGTCATGCACGGTGAATTGTCAAAACATTTGTTATACTTTCAGTTCGATTTTATTGCCTGTAAAGTATATTATCTTTGTCATAGAAAATAGACTAGACAAACGCCTTTTATTAACCAAGTAGTAAACTTCAAAGATTGCCTCCCTTCATTGAAGTTTTTGAAGTACAAATTCGACAATAGAATGTTTCCCTTTTTATTCAAACAAGATTTGTGAAGACAATCTA
>JAIPMN010006317.1:265-12730 GCA_020650975.1 Apostichopus californicus
CTATTATGGCAGTTTTATTGTCTGGTTGGTAACACAATGGACCGCTCTATTACATGGACTTGTTTGGGGAACAATTAAAAAAATCACGATTTTGGCCAAAAATTGAAAATATCATAAGGCTATACCCTTACCAAAATGTCAAATTTCGACCAAAAATCGAATCTTTCCGATTTCTATCAGGATGGATTATATCGATTCCCGTAACTCATATCTGTTGTTTAATCCATAAAAATCGGTTGACTGAGCTATCATTTTCATAAAAATGACATTTGAACATTCATATGTCATTTTCTTTTAAGATATGGACCTATTATGGCAGTTTTATTGTCTGGTTGGCAACAGAAAGGACCGCTCTATCACATGGACTTGTTTTGGTTACAATTAAAAAAATCACGATTTCGGCCAAAAATTGAAAAAATCATAATGTCAAAATGTTTAAAATAATGTCAAAATAATGTCAAAATAATTACCAAAATGTCAAATTTCGACCAAAAATCGAATCTTTCCGATTTCGATCAGGAAGGATTATATCGATTCCCGTAACTCATATCTGTTGTTTAATCCATAAAAATCGCTTGACTGAGCTATCATTTTCATAAAAATGACATTTGAACATTCATATGTCATTTTCCTTTAAGATGTGGACCTATTATGGCAGTTTTATTGTCTGGTTGGCAACAGAAAGGACCGCTCTATCACATGGACTTGTTTTGGGAACAATTAAAAAAATCACGATTTCGGCCAAAAATTGAAAAAATCATAAGGTTATACCCTTACCAAAATGTCAAATTTCGACCAAAAATCGAATCTTTCCGATTTCGATCAGGATGGATTATATCGATTCCCGTAACAATTATCTGTTGTTTAATCCATAAAAATCGCTTGACTGAGCTATCATTTTCATAAAAATGACATTTGAACATTCATATGTCATTTTCTTTTAAGATATGGACCTATTATGGCAGTTTTATTGTCTGGTTGGCAACAGAAAGGACCGCTCTATCACATGGACCTGTTTTGGGAACAATGAAAAAAATCACGATTTCGGCCAAAAATTGAAAAAATCATAAGGTCATACCCTTACCAAAATGTCAAATTTCGACCAAAAATCGAATCTTTCCGATTTCGATCAGGATGGATTATATCGATTCCCGTAACTCATATCTGTTGTTTAATTCATAAAAATCGGTTGACTGAGCTATCATTTTCATAAAAATGACATTTGAACATTCATATCAGTATTATGTCATTTTCCTTTAAGATATGGACCTATTATGGCAGTTTTATTGTCTGGTTGGCAACAGAAAGGACCGCTCTATCACATAGACTTGTTTTGGGAACAATTAAAAAAAATCACGATTTCGGCCAAAAATTGAAAACCAAAATGTCAAATTTCGACCAAAAATCGAATCTTTCCGATTTCGATCAGGAAGGATTTTATCTATTCCCGTAACTCATATCTGTTGTTTAATCCATAAAAATCGGTTGACTGAGCTATCATTTGCCTAAAGATGACATTTGAACATTCATATTAATATAATCGAATTTTCCTATTATCGCAGTTTTATTGCCTGGTTGATAACAGAATTTGCCGCTCTATCACAAAATTAGCAAATGTTTCCATTGGGTTAAGCATGTGCTTAACCAAACGCTAAATGGTGTAGTCGATTGTTAATGGAAATAACAAATTTTGCGAAATCTATTGTTCCAGGGTTTCGTTGTAGTCGTGTGAACATTAATTACAATGCCAATGATTTGGGACTTGGCTTTCATTATTGGAATCTATAATGATAATGGCTGCACGCTTCCGTTATTTGAAAAATGCAACTTATATCAATACGGATGGGACCAATCAAAAAACCCCAACAAGAACAGAATACCAGGCAGGCCAACAACAAAAAATACGTGATTAAAACAATGTTTATCTGGTTATTTTTATTTCTGATAGCTTCTTTGAAGAAATGGGTAAAGTAAGAAGATTAACTGCAACGCTAGTATAGCTATTGATTACCCTTACTAATAGTAAACTAATAGTAAATAAAATTACGTTTAATTATTGAATAATAAATGACCTCCACACTATGCATACCATGCGTGGCATGGTAAACCTGTACTAAGGGATATTTTGTAGGAAAATAACACGTGTATGGTACCACAACCCGTTACGTTAAAACCAGATCCATATATAGCTATATTTTGAATAAAACTGTTCATCTAAGAATAATACCGCGGATTCATTTAGCCTATGTACAGCAAATCGATTTAAAATATTACATATAGGCTATACTCTTTCAATCTTAGCAAATGTTTCCATTGGGTTAATAAATGCAAGAATTGAGGCTACAATCCCTTTTCAACTTTAAACACTTTTAACTGTTACTATATTTCAATGTACATATCACTATCAATTATCTGGGTACTATATGAGTTATCTGACGTGATCAATCATTCAATCGTAATTTTGCGGTGATCAGTATTGGTTTCCAAATGTTATCATGCTACAAAAATTGCTAAAAGTTTTCAAAATCAGACACCTAAAAAGGATCTGATCCTCCATTTTATTTCGAGGCATAGAGTAGTGTTAGTTTTAGGTAGCTGAATGTCTCAGTGAGATAGACGCGTTGATGGTAGCAGTCAAATATGCACCTCAGTGACCATTCTTAGACTTTCTAGCATATTTCGGGGAAATGCTGATGATTTTTATGCTAGTCTTGCAGAATGCTTCTACATTTTATAGTTAGATTATAATACAAGTTTGTAATCTTATCATTCAGAAAAATTGCTTCGTAATTACTACGGAAGAAAGCAACCACATCGATTTTAAAAAGCGTGCGTTAACATGAGAATACTGTGGTAGGCTACATAAAGCATAATTTACAAGCAAAATGAAAAACGGAAAAATGATAAACGTCGAACCATAACACCAAACAATGATTTAAAAAAATGTATATGACGAGATCTTCACCACGAATTGCCGTGGTGTATGGAACGAATGTTCCTCAAATATTGTAATTAATTTTAACGGTTTGAATGCTATCGAATGTTTCAAATGGTATGGTCAATATAGCCAGTTAATTGGAACTAAAATGATGTAACGTTCCAAGAGCCCCAACCGATGTAACCACAAACTATCAACAAAAGTAAAAAAGAAAGAAATCAAACTATTAAATGTCAAAACCTTCTCACCTATGTTTCCATGTGGTTTCTGTTTCCTTTGATTAATGTTCATCATATTTTAATGACATCGTTTGTTAATGTTTACCTTAATTAGTGTGAAGAAGTGATGATTAATTAATCAATTAATAAAGGTTTGCCGTTGCTTTCATTGTCTTTGCTTTCATTTTCCATCCACTTGTATAAATAAGTATAAAAATGTTACTGTTTATCCGATCTTCGGTCTTAGGGGTTTTCTCCTGTTATCTGAGAAGGTGAGAAAAACAATTCTCTCAAATTGTATATTGTGGTCTTTATGTGAGTAGCGGATGGAAGTAATGATTAGTTTTAATACTGTGTAATATATCGATATATTGGATAAGTTTATTTCAATTTGAAATACAAAAAACGCTGACGAACAACGGATTGAATAATACAATCCTGTGATGACCTGCGCTGAAAAACATAAATTTCATGTGTATATACCGAGAATTATTCCTACTTCATAATAAACAAAGGAAACTATGAA
The DNA here is from genome assembly GCA_020650975.1 of Apostichopus californicus. Classification (NCBI taxonomy): domain Eukaryota; kingdom Metazoa; phylum Echinodermata; class Holothuroidea; order Aspidochirotida; family Stichopodidae; genus Apostichopus; species Apostichopus californicus. Next base: position 3,948 of record JAIPMN010006317.1, read on the forward strand.
CATGTTTCAAGGGCAGCATTTTAAAACTGATCTCAAAACACATAGGCAAATACTTTCACATAAAAAAAACAAGGCACAAATGCCGACAACGGCAAGCAATTACATATATTTCCGGAAAGTTCCGAAATAATTTGGATGTTTACCTCCAGTCAAGTCGTCAACACAAAAATGATATGAATTCTGGGATAAAGCTTTATCGAGATTTTACAGATTTTTTTATTTTTTTTGGGGGGGGTGTTTTTCTTAGATTTAATCATTTGTATAAACTATCTGAAAGACGAAAATATTTAATACTAAAAATACATGATTATCAGTGGTTACGTAACCTTGATATAGCGATGTTTCTCTACTACATAACCGATCGAATGGAAACGTTTGCTAGCTAACACAAAAATTATCAATTACAAATCTTGCAAAAATAGATTAAAATACGATACCAAAATTTAATTTCATTCATTCATCCCAGTATAACGATAGAATTGATAAAATAGAAGAAAAAGTCTAGCTCCGATTGTCCTTGTTCGAGTAATTTCTCGATATGAAATCCGAGTCGTGTTTAGTAACGCCACATCGACGAACCTCCGTCAACTTCATCACGGCCTTCTGACCAATAGTCATCTTTCTTTCCACCATTCTGAAAGGGAAAATAATATTGTTATCTCATAAACATATAAATATTTTATTTACATCCAAATCTTTTTAAGAAAAATTATGAAGAAGAATGTCATGTGTCATTTTTTAAATATGTTATTCTTAAAAGTCTTGCCAAGTTTGTCGGAAAATAGTCTTCACAACTGCCTGAGAAGACCAGCGTAAATTATAGGCAACGAATCATGAACTTTGATAAGCCTTCGTAATTTCCAGTTTCGTTTTAATTATTGTTTACCTTATAATAACCCTCTACTTCATCTGGGTCCATGTAAGGGAATCCGGTTTTCTTTTTCTTGTGTTGTTCCGGTTGAGTGCCTCCATATTTGGTCGTTCCACCCGTCTTTCTATCTTTGTACTTCAATATCGGAGGAAAACAAACAGATATTAGTAAGTTATTATGGTGACGCAAAACACAAAAAAATAAAAACCCAATGTGTTTGTGTGTTCAAGTGTGCTCAAAATTGTTCATTTGATTTTCCCAGGGCAGGTTGATTTCGTCCACTTATGGTGTAGCGTTGGTTTTGGTTTTCAACCATTTCTCAGTTATTGACTGTGTTGAGCAAATTTAGAGTTCTTACTGTCCTTTACAGTTCGCTTTAACACTTTTCAATGTTTCTTTTTTTTCTCGTTTACCATAAACACAAAATAGCCTCCTATGACCAGTCGCTTTGCAGCCTATTCTGCAGTTTAACATCTTTGCAGGACTTACTATAACGACATGTGCTACCATGTTCGTCCCACAGTTCAGCAAATACTGATGTACGGTTTAAATCCACAACCAGAAGGAACTGATAACTCTACAAGGCTCAGGTTGAAATCGTTTATAGCAGTTACTTCTACGAAGATGTATATTCTATCTTTAATCAACAAATCTTAGTTATTCACAATAACGCACTTCGATGAACAGTATATGACAAAATGACACACCGTGATCAAAAAATAATAATAATAAAACGTTATGAGTGTCAGAATAGAAATTAATTTTAATTTACGTTTACGGTGTCAGGCTCTTCTTTGACTCGCCGGTATCACACACGGAAAGGGGATAATCTCTCTTGTGTCGTCCACATATAATTAACTTCATTGATAATAAATACCTCGATCGGAACTAGTACTGCACTGCATAGAAATTAATTTTAATTTACGTTTACGGTGTCAGGCTCTTCTTTGACTCGCCGGTATCACACACGGAAAGGGGATAATCTCTCTTGTGTCGTCCGACATATAATTAACTTCATTGATAATAAATACCTCGATCGGAACTAGTACTGCATGCAACTTCCTCGGATATCTTGTTAATCATTATATTATTTAAAGTTATCTCATGTGTTGTTAAGCCAGTGTTATTTCAACGGGACAATAAATACTATTTCACAAAGTTCACACAAACTGTACCGGCAAGAATAATAGGTGTCATTTTGCTGGTGAGTGATTTTACATAGTCCTATATCTTAATATCTGATTCAATATTATTTCTTAGCAACACCATAGACCTTGTGATCCTGAATTAGTGCTAAAATATAAATAATCTTGCACGTACTCCTTAAACACTTTTGCATGTATATAGATGAAGGATTTTTGCGACTAACTCTCCTCACATCGTAATAATTAGTACACACTGAGTTTTACAAAGTCGGCATGGAATAACGATCAATAATATGTTACCTCGTCCCTTTGCAAATCCAGCATCAATCTCGTATCATCCAACTCTCTTCGAAGAGATTCAAGTTCTCCCGCTGCTTTTTCCCTATCTTTGCGTTCTTTTTCGAAATCCTTGCGGTACTGCAATACCTGTACAATGAGCCACCAGACGATAAAATCATCATCGTTTGCTAAAACAAACTAACTGGATATAAGAAACTAAGAAACTAACAACTAACAAAATATCAAACTAACTATATATAAGAAATCCTATTTAAAGCCGCGGTTAAAAAACATTTCTGGCATTTTCTGACTGGAGGGTTTACTGACCGGTCGACCGACCCACCGGTGTCTGTTTGACTGACTAACTTGGTAATGGACTGACCCAAACTTTAACAAAGACCGTTTCAAATATATTGACTTCATTTCAGCTCGTTTTAATTAAAAAATTAAATTTTTCCATAAAACCAAAAAGCAGATAGATGTACTGATTATCTAACACAGAAAACAAAACTGTTTTTTAAAGTTTACAGCTTCGTGACGAATTGATCAAGTTTTCTATCTACAGATCATGTAATATGTTCTCTTCGACAAATACATTATTGAGTTACACAGTTCGCATAACGTTACCAAGATCTATGCTCAAACATTGTGGGAAAGAATTCAATTCGATACAGAAAATATGAAATGCAAAAAGTATACCCCATTATAACGTTAACGAAGACAGTGTCCCTTGCAGTGGCCGATCCAGGATTTCTCGGAAGATGTGCCGGGATGCAACTGTCGGTAAACGAATTTAACGCAATACCGAAGTAGCGATGCTTAAGTAAACATCGCTAGTAAGTAAGGTAGGCCTTTTAAAGCGTGCTCAATTTTGCCAGTACGTATATTTGATCTCGAGCAAAATATATTTGCAGCTAAGTTTTAGTACCAACAAAGAAAAAATCAGAAGAGGTGGCTCGAGTCTCCTCGGGCTACTCCCTGGATCAGCCTCTCCATTGTCGAGTAGGTTTGAGAGCTTTAACATGCATGCCGTCTGTGGATAACTGATCATTATACATACCTGCTCTTTCAGAAACAAGATATCATCCTCTGGGGTGTTGTCTGGTTGAGCTTGGGCTGGTTTTGAAGCTTTCTTAGCCATCTTTTCTGAACGGACTCTGCGAGCATGGTAGCCATCGTTCGGTGGGGCTTTTGCCTGTTGAGCCAACTTGATCGTTTCTTGAAAACTTTCCATCGGTGCTACGGACTCCTCGTGCAAATTCACGTCAGCAGATTGAACAACGTTTTCCGAACGCCTCTGCTCCTTTGGAGAGTAATGCAAATCATGATAGTTGTTCTATATATGATTCGAAGGGAAATCTGTACACGAATACAGTACTCGGGTATGCTTCGGCAAATCTTTGTACTTATCTCGTAAGATACTTTAAGTGCTCGGGCTCATCTTTGATGCTTAAAATCTCGTTGTAATCGATTGATAGTACCAAGTACTTCGCTTAGGACGAGTATTTTATGAGTACATATAAAATGAGTAACCATATAAATAAAAAACTCAATTATACAGAAATTACTAACGATAACAACATCTGAACCGTATTGTGTCGACACATTTGATATCCCATATAATGCTCTCCAGTGATACTACTATAAGGTGTCTCTATTACACTATACTAGTGAAGAACTACAAATGCTTATAGGCTGTACGAAGAAAAATGCATAAGCGATGTTTGTTGTCATCCTGCGGTTAACAGGATTGCACTGCACGTATGACTACATTTTGCATAAGGTTCTTGTACAGTCAATAGATCAAAGGTACTCGTATTTGAATGAAGGTTTCGGTTTTTGATACTCTGAACCACAAAGGGGTGTACAAGATAACATAGTTCAGTACTCTGTACTGGTTCTGTACTGTACTCTGTATCTTACTGTACTCTGTAAGATAGCGTTCGGTCGGAACCGTAAATATTCGATAAAAACTTCTTGGTAGTCTCGTTTGTGTTTACTACCGAATTTTAAGAACATGGATGATGGAACATGAATTAACCTGAACGTGAATCATGGACATTAACGAAACAAGTCATATTGGAGATATGAGACGTTATGAAATCAATTCTAATTATAATATGACTTAGACAACCCAAACCGAACTCAACTTATTATAGATAAGTCGTACGTGACCTAGTTGTCGATATTCGTGATTACCCATAGCGTTACCACTGGCCCTGGACACTTTGCGATTTATGAGCGCTCACATCCAATGTCTTCTGTTAACGACCGATGATCGTTTAAGGTCACATGCATAATTATTTCGCGGTGATTCTTCAACGCCGGCGGGCGAGGGAACGAGACCAGGCTCAACAATACCATCATGACCTAATTTTCAGTCTTGGAAACCCATATTTTCACACATATGCCCGACACTTAACAACTGATTAGACCTTCACTTCCTTCCGTGCTTCATTGCATTTGATAACAATGCGCAATTGTTTGGTCGTGAATTGTCTAAAACTGCCGACCGCCAGCCCAGAAAACGCTATATGTTGAGTTTCCCCCACAGAAGATGACACGACTTGATTACTGACATTCTTTTAACAGTCGAACACTACGCAAGTTTCCACGTTTTTCCCTTTTACGAAGGTCGCGTTCCGCTGGGCAGTGTGCAGCCAGATGACGTCGAGACACCTGTTGGCAACGCTGAAAGATAATCTTATTATACACCATGACGACAAATCGTAACACTTACCCATTTCTTTTCCGTCTTTCCGCCAGAGAGCGCATTCTGCTTGAGCAAGTCTTTCGAGAGTTTTTCCACCTGCCTCTTCTCCTCGATCAGTCTTCTGAGCCTTTCCTTTAGCTCAGACCTCTCAGTTCTAAGCCTAACCAGCTCCGTCTGTTACCAGAAAACAATATAAATATGGTTGTTACATTGTCTTGTAGATTTCTTAAAGAAGAAATGGTGCGATCAAATGAAATATTGGAACTTAAAAATTTACTCTAATCACAATTTTTTTTCAACTTTTGACGAATCACAACAAATTAACGTCCATACACAAACCGTACCTGCATATCTGTAACTTGACTTTCCGTTGCATTCAAGATAGAGTCCATCTGCCTGCTCTGGTCTGAAGATGACGATTCCGCAATTTTGAGTCTTTCTTCCAAACTTTTAATGATCGCGTTCTTTTCATTCATTGCTTTCTTGTGATCCTCTCGCTTGTTGCGACTGAACGAGTCCCATTCGCGGTTTGCCTCTATGGCCTGAAATTGGTTATTTCAAAAATAATATAATAAAAAGTCGAGAAGAATATTTCATAACACGATCATGTTGATAATTAAAATTCTATTTCTGTAAAGAGGTGGTTAGTCCGGCTTGCCAAACGCCGCGCCACTGTTTGGCAGCAACCTCTGGTTGCTGCATAGATAATCTGTAAACGCAAACGAAATGTGTACGTCAACCCATATGTATATATTATACTGACGCGATTTGCGTGCGTCAATCCATTTGTACTGCAGACGGTACTTATCCAGGCGTACTAACAAAGAGGTGTTTTATTACTATAAGACGTTGTGATATTGCTTTGTTTTTCCTTGGTCTGAAAATTCTTTTGGCAAGGACGAGCATAAAGGGATTGATATATTGAATTCAGTAAATAATTATACAAACGTTATTGATAAAATTGGTTTAATATGTACAAAACAAACGATACACTAATTTTGGCGTCTTTGCATACTTTTTATCAATGACTGGGATTATCAAATATATATTGTTTTGATGACAACAGTTCGTTCGAAGCAATGCGTAGACTCTGAAACATCGGAGTCAAAAAATTATTCTTAATCACTTTCTGATACATCACGACTGATGAATTATTCATCAGTCGTTTAGCAATAATAAGAGTTTCAAATTTTACCTCCTTAAGATGACGTTTGAGCTTAAGGTAATTATTCCGCTGCTTCAGAAAGGCCTCTTCGGAGTATTTCTTGGGGTTAGTTTGCTTCTCCTGTGTTTAAAGAAAACAAATTTAACAGTTGTTAGTTTTTTGTTTCAAGAATATTTTATTACATGAACTCAAAGTTACACGGTTAAGCTTCGCATTTCACTCGACTGTCAATTCTTAAACATGTAATGAGTACAAATTATATGCCATAAGTATAGTGTGTCTAGGGTACACAGCCACTTGATAACATACATTACTGAATTAAAAATGTTAAAGATCTTCTCAACAAAATACACATATGTAAAAATGCCCAACATTAGAGAAAAGTGAAAATTGGAAAAGAATCATAATCATACCGATTGATCGTGGCGTTTTGGTGGTGGTCGTTCGTCTTGTTGGGAAGACGCAAGCAATGCCTCAGCTAGTTCCCTACGTAAAGAGAAAACAAAATGTGATATTACAAACCATCTCAACCCATCTAAACAAACAGCTACCTTGATTAATTGAACAATGGTTGGCTAGAGAGGTCAAATGTGAGTAGTATTGTCTGTACAACCATGTCTGTTTTACCTCCATGATACAACTAACCACTAGGCTGATATTTACTCTTATGCAACCACAACCAAGTTTGGGAGAATAAACTTCAGTTTGATTGCCCTCAAGTTAATGAGAGCAAATGTTGTTACTCCAATGTACTAACGGTACATGTTAGATTGACGTCTGTTGTGTAAGTGCTTGATAACTCGTAAATAAAAGCCTGATATATTTAGTATTATTTATACAATCCCATCTTTCTCTCATACGGGCCCTAATTTGTCGAATCTTCACAGTTCGGACTTTGGTAAACGAAAGAAAGTTGACTCACTTTTCCTCTTTCAGTTGCGTCATTTCAGTCTGTGAGGGAGAACAAGAAGTAAGATAGTTCATTATGAATGAAACAAGGTCAAGGAAAGATAAAACCAGACGTCATCATGATATGGCACTATAAACGGTAACTTCGTTTCGTATATATTCCCTCCATTCCGTGCAATGTGTTATCTATGTTACTGCGTATGCCGAACGCTTTTGTCGATACATCCTTAACAGAAACGACTCAAATGTTATACAGTGAAAGGACAAAACAAAACATAGTGTATCTTGAGGAATATTCTATAAATTTAATTCATCAATTTACAGTAATTTTAGGTCTACAGCACAGCATTATCAATGCGCGAAGGTAGGGTTGATTTTCCCCAGCTTCGAATGTTTGGACTCGAGACTTTATCAAGTATCAACACGTCTCATTATAGTACAATCATTCTGTTCAAACAGAAAGGAATCAAATCACACGTTTGAAGGATAGAACCAAACCAATACCCAACGTGAGAGAGTTCATCATGACCGTTGTCCGGTATACGAATATTTGGGGTCCAGTATCGCGAAGTTAGCGTATACCACTCTACCTTATTTACTTCCCTTGGCTCCTTAGTATACGGTTACTATAATTCTCTTTCATATAATAGGTTACCGAATGCAAAACCGGAAACGAGAAATTAAATCAAAGAATTTGGTAGAAGTGGTCGCAGCTATGTTTCTTTTAAAAAATGATGGAGTTACAACAAATAGATCAATAAGCAGTAGTATAGGGACAGGTAGAAGTAGAACATATCAATTATACAAATTGACATTTTCCACTGATAACGTACCACACCGTTCCGTCGATATCTTACAAAGAAAGCAAGATGTTTTTTATTTTATTTTTGGATTTCTGTTAAATTAGGCATTCTAGTTTGTTTCGGTTCATGTTTCATTACTATCGGGGGAATATCCTATGGCGAGTGGAATATAATTCGTCCAATCACCTGTTCTCAATTATTTCTGTATACCTATACTCTTACCTTCAGTTTCTTGTTTTCGTGATCAAGTCTAAGAATCTTCTGCAGAGTGTCTCCCATTGTAATACCAATGGATGTTAATTGGTCTTTATTCTCCTCTGCAAATCCCGTATACACCGCTGACAATCTCTCGATATCATCCAATGTGCCATCCTGTTCACGTCGTCTCTCATTCCGTATCTCCTAAATGATAAATAGGCCCCGGTAAAATGTATCGTTAAATATACAAAAACAAGAAGGAATTATACTAATCGCAGGATTCATTTACTCATTAACATCCATGATACTGTTCATAGCATATATATATATATGATGTTATCGTAGAACAACATGATTCTCTAAGTATAAGAAGTCAACCAGATCTTCATTCCGATGCCTTTCGGTTCCTGTTTTACTGTATAAATATGCAGATACCATTTTCCCCAAAATATTAATTGGGAAGGCGGTTACGAAATAACGATCGTAATATTCACTTACTGTTAATGATCTCAAATTTTCATTATTTTTACATATTTGGAAAAACAAAGGTTTTGATTTGCCACAGCGTTTAGACGTAGTCGTACCCTACGTCAGGTTGAACGAAATACTCTGTTGTGATATGAAATTATTATGATATATATTATGATTATTTATATATATTAATAATATATATTATTAATACATATTATTATCATTATAT
>JAIPMN010006318.1:1471-21776 GCA_020650975.1 Apostichopus californicus
GTAAGCCGCACGTACAGTACGTGGGCCGAGGGGGGGGGGGGGGTGGTTATAGCACCTTAAAAATGGCCATGAAATAAATAGAACTTTGAAAGCAGCTGACGGAACAGGAATTGATAAGACCAGCTGGACTCGGAAGAGGATTGACTCGGCATTTATATAGGTTAGGTATTCACAGCACAGACGGGTAACAGAGTCTTACAAAGCTTGAGATATGAGTAAGTTGTTCTACACTCTGACATCCGGTACATATACCTATATTATATAGACCTCCAACTGGACATTTGAACTCACCGAAAACAATAGGCTCCCAGATCTCAGAATTCGGCTACACCGATGTGACGTTTCATCTGTCGTCTTCGATATGGGAGATAACATTCAAAAGAATGGGGTCAAACTACATCATATACCTCTGGCGATTTAGTTGATGCATATACATAGTCCATTCCTTCGAGTACTTTATTAAAGAGAACAGTCAACTACTTTTAGCTGCTGAACATACCGGGAATTCCCGACTTGCGTAATGTCGAGAACTTTCTAGTTTGGTATTGAACGCGTCAATCTCATTCACAAATACACCCTAGATATTAACACACACATGTGCGTACCATAACGTGAGTCGCTAAGTCAGACAACATAACCAAATACTCTTACGAAGAACAATTTATTTGTAGTTTGTGATACCAAAGCAAAATGTCTGTCGAAGAGGTAATTGTTCGATTTAATGTTTGGATGGAAGACTTTCTTTTCAGTTGCAGCAGTAACATGATGTCTAACGTGTTAGTCATATGCCCTAGGATAGGCCTTATTAGGCTAGTTGAAGCCTAGCTAGTAAATTGCCGAATGCAGTACGTAGCATTACTAGTACTACATAACAAAGACTTAGGCTACTTAACTAGAAAAGTAAAACATGCCGTATGTAATGGCTTAGGTTAGCTATGCAATAACTTAGGCCTACCCTTGTTTAAGTAAAGTTCAATCAATTAAATTTAAACTTTTTTAACTCCCAAAGAAATATTCCTAAGTTAAGCCTAACAAGTAACAGAATTAGTAACACTCACAGTCACAGTTTGGTTCACTGAATAGTGAGTAGCATGGTGGGCTCATCATTGAAGCACTTGATTAGCAATGTCTATCAAGTATCAACGAAAAATCCAAGTCTCTCAACTGTATGCGCTTTTCATATGTGTAGTTCCTCTGATATGTAATAATCTTAAAGTATTTATTGTTCTGTGCCTCTGCAACGTACAATTGAGCAGAATTTGACCACAAAAAGGCTGTGTTGTCAAGTTCTTTCATACCCCTAAATTGACACATTCGTCGATAAGCTAACTGAAGTGTAGGCCTAAGTATACATCCATTCACTTTGGATGCTGTTTGCTATGCTCTGAGCTTCTTAGCTCAGACAGGTCAGGTCCCAGAAAGTAGTGGTATCATACTGAGGTATTTTTGGTTATTTTTAGGGAGTAAGATTACCAAATGCCCAAAAAATGTGCAAAACTAGGGGGAGGGTGTTAAAAGCTTAAAAAAGAACCAATTTGATCAGCATATACCTGAAGTGAATTAAAAATCCTCAAATATGTAACTTTGCTTGGCTGCAAAAACTTTTATGTTGCCTGCTGTATCGTTGCTAGTTATATTTGAAGGTGCGTCAATTATGAAACCTTTACTATACTACAGTATTAGTAGAATAGAAGTGATACTGACAGTGATAGTTGGCCCATGATGGCATGACAATTGATACTGATAGCTTCTATTGTTTCCTAACTGGGTTTTTTTGAAGGAGTATGAATGAGACAAGCCTTAATGATGGTCATGTCTTATTTTTTTCCTTTCTCTCTTTGACTGGCTTTTCCTTGGCTTTAATGGCTTACCTCGCTCTCCGAGGCCTTTTACTTTGTACGCACTTCAGTAGCACTTACAATAAATCTATCTCTGTCTGTCTGTTAACGTAAACCTCAAAAACTTACAACTTACTTCCGTTCTGCCGTCTCTCAGCTTCATTTAGATATCCAAGAGCTACAACGTCTCCTTGAATTCACAAACAGACCTAACGTTCAAGCTGCACTAACCAAAGCAATAGAGGGAGTGGAGGTGAAGCTCGCTAATTTGAAAGTTGCTAATGAAGCTAAGAACGAGGCTAAGGCAGAGTCAGATGACGGCAAACCAAAGACATCACATTTATCTCTGCCGGTCTCAAAAATTAGGACATATGGTAAGATTTAACGTTGGACATTATATGTATGTATTTTAGATCCTCCTGCAAGCAGGAACTCGTGAAGAAGCCATCATTGGCTTATCAAAGCCGCAAGCTGACCGAAGTCAGTCTCTTAGATTCATAGTTTAATGTCCAGGATTATCAATTGTCAACAACTCTGTAACTGGACGACATACATTAATCTTGGAGTGACTCGAACTAGGAACCTTATGATTGGAAGGCACTGGCGTTAACCACTGAGCTAACACTCCCTTTGTAATTTTGATGTAACTTTGACATTGTGCATCCTGCAGGATTTCAAGAACTGTAAAACCCGATGGTAACAACTCTGCGAGTGTCCTTTGTGTCCACGGAATGGTTGAAGCCATGTTATTATTGCTATAAGAATATTACTGAAAGCAGCAATGAATACAGTGTTAGCAACTTAATATTTCAGCACTCCTTGAATGATTCTGCCAACAGGTTATTTCTCTTGTAACTCATTCGCAATTTTTTGTTTGTGAATTTTGCTCATTTTAAAGGAACCTTGTGTTTGAAGACAATAATTGAAACCATTTTCATTTATTCAAACCAATTTTTCCCCCTTCCACTATTTTGATCCATTTCAAATAACTACCAAATCCAACAAATGAAGCTAAAAAGAAAAAAAAATTGGTTCAAATACCTTTGCACCTGAAAGTATTCATGTGTTAATCCGAGCAGGCGCAGCTACAAGAATGATTGGCACATTTTTTTTATTCAAGTGGATCATTGCCATACAGATAAATGCTGGCCTATATTTTGTGTCATCATCTTCAAAATCATTTTATTTTTGTTGTGCCATATGTAGGACTAATTATAGCTTACTCCCACTTTGAAAAGTTTTACACAAATTATTATACATTCTCTTTTTAGGCTGGGACCAGTCCGAGAAGTTTGTGAAACTCTACATAACATTGAAAGGTATTCACTCCCTGCCGAAGGAAAACATCATTCTGGATTATTCTAAGAAGTAAGTACTTTGGGATAGTTAGACCTACACAACCATATATTAAAGTTGCCTCCAGCCCCTACTGCACATAAGTCATGTGACCTCACTTAGTCAGGCTGCAAAAGCCCTTTCTACACGAGCTCTGTAGCTGCTCCCCATACACATGAAGGGCATACTGTAGAGCAACTGTACAAGTGTCTGCCCCCCTCCCCCCCCAATGCATATAGGATCCTGTTTCCCAAGTCCACTGAGAACCAGAGTGTCTCAACCTGATCGAAGTTGCTTCCTTGCTTTGCAACAGTGGGGGGTATTGAATGATCTTTTACATCGCACAAAATGTAGTTGATCCTGGTTAGTGCTTTGTGAATTGTAAGGTTCTATGTTTACATAACTGCTGATAATTATTTATGCATATTTGTGGAACAGTGATGCAATTTTTGCTATTATAATTAACATCTTTACAGTAGTTCTTGCTTTCGTATACCCTGAATCCTTTGCAAGTTCGGATGAGTTCCTGTCCAAGTAATCATCTCTTCCCCTCTCTCCTCAGGTCACTCAAGTTGGTTGTTCGAAATCTCGGTAACAAAAACATGGAGCTCATCATCAATAACTTGGCTGAATCTATTGATGTCGACAGCAGTTCACACAAGGTATACACAAAGAGTCAGCAACGAATAAAACAGATATTTATCTCATACCGGTATTTTCAGTCGAATATTTGAGATTCTTGCATTGCAATGTTTGATCATTAAAGGAAAGATGAGGAACATGGAAACCTATTACTGTATAACTTTAAATCTCACCAAAAAGTTCTCCACGAGTGATAAATGTAGAGGAAAAAAACTCAATTTGAGTTGCCAAAGACAAAAGTAAAACCTAATTCAATTGACAAAATAAATTGATCCATCTATCTAATACATTTTGTGGGACACAGAAATTTTCTGCATTGGACTAAATAGTTTGTGAATCTCCAATAAGGAACAGACAAATACTTATAACCACGTTAGTATCTAGTTTACTGCATGGGTATCCAATTTCATTTAAATACGACAGAGTGTTCAGCATATCCAAATGTTGCAAACAAACACAACATGCAATTTGCTTTTACTTGCCGATTGCCTTTAACAATCACATTCCACTTTCTTGCCTAATTCATATCATTTGTTTTGAGCAATGTCCGATAGGAAGTTAACATGTTTTCTGTTTGTCTTTAAAAGTCAAAACTAGCCTGTGGTAATCCTCAGTATCGTTTAGCCTATTTCCCCAGAACTGGTTCTTATATTATATTTCATTCCGTTAACAATTTACACAGAGTCCAACTTACGTATGTTGTCAATTATAACCTTAACAATCTTAATGGCATGTACGTGTGTGACTTAAATATCTGGATCTCAAAGTTTGCATGCACATTGATAACCCTTATTGAGTTCAAGTAATTTTTTCATTTCGGGCGGAGGTCAAATTTAATTTGAAAGTCAATAGAGGCGACAATTTGCAAACCTTGTAAGTGCAATTTGTCAAGCTCCTTAGGGAATGCGCAGTGGAAGGAGGGGAGACTTAATTAAACTATTAAGGATGATGACAAATATTCTGAGGGATCAAAAAATATCAGTTTGAAATGTTTCTTTCCTTCTGTTTTACTTTCAGGTGAAAGCGGACGAACTAGTTCTTTTACTCAGAAAAGCCAGCAAAACGCAATGGTCAGCACTGACCCAAAAGGATGTAAAGCCTGAAGAAAAGTGAGTACTATTAATGTTCCTTCCTCGTGAATCACTTCTTGTTAAATGATGCCTGCATGATGAATGAAATGGAACAAAATAAAATGTGACATTGAGACATTTGCTGTATGATGCATTAACGTACAATGTTAGTACAGGATTATGTCATTTGTATTACATTTTTTTGTACATTTTGATACATTGTATGACATTAATATGAATAAAATAAATAATGAATACGTCATTTATATAGCGCTAAATCACAAAAGTATCAAAGCGCTTCACAAAAACAAAAAAACCACAAAAAGGAAATAAATAGAGAGAAAACAATAATAACCTAATAAAAATAATCCTAAAATACCAACACCAAAAAAAAAGATGAAAGATTGTCTATGATGCATAGGAGTAAACAAACAATGCCTCAGGAATGACTCAATGATTTAATAGAGATGAGATATGCTTGATGAATGAAATAAGTTCACATGAGATTTCTGCATGATGCATATTTAAAAAAATTCTCCATGGCTGCATGACATCAAAATGAAAGATTATTATATGATACATGGCCTTTATGGTAAAGATCATTACTGCATTATGGATGACTTGTTATAAAATAAATATAGAAATAAGATTGAGCTGCATAGTGCCTGACAAAGGTTAAAGAGATATTTTCATGATACGTAAAAAAATTGCTGCATCATGATATTTGTATATAAAATAATATTTGCTTTTTATAGCGCTTTATACCAGCGAAACAGTAGGTCTCAAAGCGCTTTACAGACGTTATAATACCCCTGGTCAATGATAACCTGTCACAGAGACAATCCCTCCAGTCGGCAGCAGTTATATACTGCACCCAATGACAAGTTACCTCACAGGTACCCATTTAACCCCTATTAAAATATGGTTGCATCATACATGATGGTTGAAGTCAATCCACGAGATATAAATAGTTAATATCGATAATGTCTGTTTGCTTTAAACTTGCTGATTTTGTTCGATCCGAATCGTAGAGTTCCACCGTACAATGCGAGCGAGGATCCCTCGGCCGGCATCATGAACATGATGAAGAAGATGTACGACGAAGGCGACGACGAGATGAAGAGAACCATCGCCAAAGCCTGGACGGAGGGTCGAGATAAAAGCGGCGGTGGTATGAACTTTTGAGGACCTACCTGCGAGGGTCGGAGAGACGACGGATGCAGTACGAAGAAGCAGTTAGCGAATCAGTAAATGTGGTAAAAACTACATATTCATACACATCTGTCAAGGAGAGAGGACGAGAGACTGTTCTTTTGCTTCGCTGAAATTTCTGCAGAAGTCGACGAGTTGTCCAGTGTTTAATCGGAAACTTGTCTTAACAACCTTTTATTTCTTAAAATGACTTGTGCCTTTTAATCGAGATGGCATACCCTTGTAAGAAGATGGAAGCTATTGTGATAACTGCGGCTCTGTTGGGAACCTCTGAAACGTGCGTTTGATTAGAACACCTTTCAGTCGATCCTTGCTATAGTATGGCACTCTTTTCAGTGTTAACATCTTTGGAGGGTCTTTTAAGCCAATTGTTAAGTTTTTTTTTTGGTTAATTCCCGTTAAGACAATGTGTCAAGCATTGAACTATTGTTAATCTTTTCTTCCAGTGAAATGTGATTTTTGCCATTTAGACAGTTTATATGTTGATCTTAAAGGAGGATTTTTACATTCAAGATGGAAATTTAAGCATTTGTGATTGTTAAGTCTGTAAAGTACATGTAATTGACCACCTTGTCAGAAAGCTTTACACTTCTTGATCAACCTGTACCCAAAATACTAGGTACATTGGTAATATGTTTGCCAAGATTTTCGTGGGTCCGGGGAAGAAAATGTTGAATTTTTTGGGCTGTTCTTAGATAAAAATTCAGAAAGGTTTGTCGAATGATTTTGGAGGTTAAATTATTCGCATTTTGTTTTTTTCCTGCTTCATTGGTGATCACCAATCTTCACTGTAACCCAAACCACCGCTAAATTTGCATTTGAAATGTCAAAGTTGAACGAGTCTATTGAATTGAATTGAATGAGAGCCCTCTACATGTCAAATCTGTTTTAACTTATGCTGGTGCTGGATGAGAAGACCATTTAGTGCCGTAGCCCTTTATGAAGTCTATTTGTAACATTTAGTGCTGTAGCCCCCTTTGAAGCCTATTTGTAACATTTAGTGCCATGGCCCTCTTCTTGAAGCCTGTTTGTAACATTTAGTGCCAAGTAGCCCCCTTTGAAGCCTATTTGTAACTGCCGTAAGAACATATCAGCAACATTGGTCATTCATTTTGTCAACTCTGGGATCATCGGTGCCAACCCTTTTGTTGATGCTAGATTAAGAATAACAAATTAATATGCCAAATTTTTCGGTCTAGTCTGTATGTAAGAATCTTTGCATTTTGTGTTATTTGTTTTAACTTCTTTTCTTTTTTTTACTCGTTTTCTATCATGTAGAGATGAATACAGTTTGACGTTAATGTTTTCTGCCGAATGAATTACATACGTCTTAAAATGTCTAATGACTACAAATCTGTAATAGTCAGAATGCTGAATCTCCGTTAGACAAACGTATATATGTAATGTGATAGAAAATAAGGTGTTTGTACAAGCACTTGTAAGTGTAAGTCAAATCTAACTCAGGTGTGAACTTTTGGAATTGAAATCACAACTTACTTTATCATTGGTATAGAGCAAACCCGATAGCTGCTTGATATCAAAACTAAAATTGATGAAGTTGAGAGGAAAATAAAAAAACATGAAAAAATGAACATGACTATGGATTTCCTGTTTATTGGTCTCTGTTTTATTTTGTGGCCTCCTGTATTGAAAGTGTCTTTATGCTATCACTTGGAATAATGTGTGGTAGTCAACTGTAAATTCAAAACTGCAAGTATAATTTTGTCTTCCATTAAAAACAGCACCCCTACCTACCTTCCTCCACCACCCCTCCCCTTTCCCCCAAAGAGAAAGGGCAGCTTAAATTAAATCACAGAGAAATGGTGCTCTTCTATTAATTGTTGGTTCTCTGCAAAGAACGAGTCTACGATTACGGCCCGTCTGTAGTGAACTGATGAACATGAGCAGTTGTAGCATTGTAAGAAATTTCCTGCCCAGGGTGGTTGCAGTTTGTGATGGTCAGATATTGGTTAAATCGGCGGTATTGTGAAGAAGAATGTTGTATAGTCAGTCCGTTAAAAACCAATGCTATAGTTGATAACAAAAAGAGGTGGATACCCTCCAAAGCTGCTTCGCTGTTTGAGTGGATTTAACAGAACAGATTATAGTTGAATTAATAGAATTTAATATAACAATGAATAAAAGTCAACATTGTGCCTAGATTGAGCAGTAGTCATTGAGTTAGCTTTAAAGAAGCATTTCAGATTATTGAGCATATATTAACGGTTAATGACTCGGAGAAATGGAAATTATTTCATGCACGTTGGGCTATGACATTTCGACTCTGTGAAAAGCGAGAGGCGCAAAACTAACTCTTAAAAACAAACTTTAAAAAGACACATGTTACTATTTGAATGAACAAATTTTGAATCATCCCTCTTTTCTATGGAACGCGAAAAGGGCTACCAAATTTCGTTGTCTAAACTAAGTTTTTTGCTGTCCAAACTTAAGTTGTTGCTGCTGTTTTATCATGTTGTTGCTCAAACTGACGTTGTTGTCTAAACTTACGTCGTTGTCTTAACTTACGTTGTTGTCTAAACTTTTGTTGCTTCCTAAACTTACGTTGTTGCCTAAACTTACATTGCTGCCTAAACTTACATTGTTGTCTAAACCTACGTTGCCGTCTAAAGTTGGTTCCGTTGTCTAAACTAACGTTATTGCCCAATCACGTGATATAAAAAATATGGGCTTTTCGCGCGAAATTTGACTTGCGCTGTCTATACATACACGTCGTTAATTTACTGACCAATTACAAAATAGTCAGTAAGATTGACACATATCCCGACCCAATTAAAAGCCGGTGAACGCTCTCCACCATGCTACATATATGAGCTGACCCCGCCAACTTTGCCCCTCTAGTAACTTCCCGTATATGGGAAGAACAAAGGCGGCCTTTTCCATGGGACTGTTTTCCTAAACCCAGGCAGCAAGAACCAACTTGTGCGTATAGTAATCATATGAAGCCCACGTGGTTAAGCAATTGTTGAACAGCGCCGATGGCATCAACATAAGTTTAGACAACGAAATCAGTTTGCCCATTTCGCGCGTGCAACGTGAAAAGAGCAAACTGATTACGTTGTCTTAACTGAGTTTGTTGTTGTCTAAACTAAAGTTGTTGCTGCTGTTTTACCATGCTGTTGCTCAAACTCAAGTTGTTGTCTAAACTTATGTCGTTGTCTAAACTTACGTTAATCTTAGCAACGAAATAAGTTTGCCCTATTCTCGTTCCATACTTTTCCCCTCCTCATAAAAGCTGCAGTATATCCTGATCTTAACCCCCCTCCCCAGCCACCCACCTCCAAGAGAAAAAGATTAATGTTTTCAAATAGAAAAGAAAAAGATCAAACACAAAAGAATTGAAAATGATATTCTCAAGATTTACAGATATAATTTCTCACAGATATCTACATGTTCCAGAAATATCATATCCTCTTCTAAATATACAGCATACATCATACACTAAGGCCCCGTAAATTGCACTGTAGTTTGAAGTACGTACCAAAGTCACAAAACTGACATCTAATCATAAAGCATAATTCTGTCATCGTTCGCTTCTGTCAAACAGAAACATTTGCAACATGTTATTTATTTCCATATTTTACAACTTAATAGGCATCTGTATTGGCCTCAAATTTTAGCATGCTGAAAGTTGCTACAAGTTTTGAAAAAGTACTTTCGTTAAGTTCTAGTCCAAAAAAAAAACTTTTCCCTAACATTTTAGATCTGTTAGAATAGACAATTAAATGTCTCAGTTCGAGTGACTACTTTGGAATGGCAACAAAATGCTAGTTGAGCTAAGGTGACTATTAGCTGACTCTGTGACATATTTGGTAGCAATACTAATTGCCTTTAAGGTCACTTTCGGCTAAAAAATTGCTTATTACCATTCTTCCGTGATGCTTGGTGCATATTAAATACAAACACACACAAATTCAGACAATATGCTTAGATTCAAAGGTGAAAATATGCAGAAGTCAGGGCCCCAACGGCCCGTCATGACTTTTGCTGTTCTTATATCTCTTTCCTCCCATTATGAACCTTTAATTGTAGAAACAAACCTGTTCCTGAAGAGCAAGACAAACTCCTTGTCTAGGGTTCAAAGCCCAGTGTAGGCAGTTTGCTTTTGCTGTTCTTATATCTCTTTCCTCCCATTTTGAACCTTAAATATTAGAAACAAACCTGTACCTGAAGAGCAAGACAAACTCCATATCTAGGGTTCAAACCCCAGTGAGGGCAGTTTTCCTTTTCTATTCTGATACCTCTTTCCTTCAATTATGAACCTTAAATATTAGAAACGAGCATTATTTCTCAACAGTTGCAGTGGTTAGTGCCTGTACCTGAAGAGCAAGACAAACTCCATATCGGGGGTTCAAATCCCAGTGTATGCAGTTTGCTTTTGCTGTTCTTATATCTCTTTCCTTCCATCATGAATCTTAAATATTAGGAATGAGCATTATTTCTCAACAGTTACAGTGGCCCAGTGGTCAGTGCTCTGTACCTGAAGAGCAAGACAAACTCCTTGTCTAGGGTTCAATTCCCACAGAATGCATGTTTATGGTTCAAGTCCAGCCAGAGCCTTTTAATTTTCTGTTCTTTGGAGGACGTGGAAGTATAAAGGTAAGAAACAAAGTTTATTCATTGGGAACCAAAATGGTGTAATCGGTAGTTCCAGATGCGATTAGACATTTCTGAATGGCTCCGTTCAATTAAAGGGTGAGTGATCGCTGGAAAAGGACTTCCTGGCACCCGACCCCCTGACAAGGTTCCCAAGCGGCCAAGGGACTTCGCCGGCACCCCTCCCCCCGACTAGCTTCTCTCTCCCTGACACGGATCTTCTATATTGAGATATCATGTTAACAAGGTTTTCACAATTCGACCCCTGGTGACCCCAAATGACCTTTGACTTCCACCAAAAACAATAGGCTACTTGTACTTAATGTGGTACTTCTACACACCAAATATGAAATTTTTCTGACCTTCCCTTCTTGAGATATCATGTTTACAAGGTTTTGACACATTGACCACTGGTGACCCCAAATGACCTTTGGCGTCCACCAAATCAATAGGCTTCTTGTACTCAATGTGGTACTTCTACACACCAAATATGAAATTTATCTGACCCTCCCTTCTTGAGATATCATGTGTGTAAACAATCTGGGCGTCACAAACGCACTCACACACACACACGCACGCACGCCATCATGAATGCAAAGGTTACGATTATCATTGAAACCAAAAATTGACCAAACCACTGACTGGGATCATGCGTTGCATGCTCGGCTGAAAATGACGGTTTTGGTAGGATATCGATGGAAACACATTTTTCAAATTGTAACGTTATTCTAGCAATACAGAATCGTGCAAATTTATTCAAACTGACAAGTTTCCAAAAAGGAGATTCTATAACCCTCTACATGCACAAAGTGTGCCCCATAGTGACACACTCCACTATGATACCGATTAAGTCTGTGTTGGGAGTTTTCCGTTGAAGAATAAGTGATATTCACTGTGACCCTTATAACTCTTTGCTGTATATTTCAACGGCTACCGACTCAATAACTTCATTCGTTCATTAGGGTGTGTAGAGCATAACTTCCGTTGAGGGGAAGCTATTCTGTATATGGCATGTAATTAAAGATAACAACAATTTTTACGACAAAATGAAAAATCAGTAGTTTATAAACTTCACCGAAATACACTGGTAGTCATATTCTTACGTGACCTCAACTTAATGACCCCCATTCATTGCCTTTGAGCAGACAGATGCATGTATTAACCTCGAACCAAGCTATACGAGAATACTTAAAACAGCTGATAAAACTAATATTAGTATTGCTCGTAAAACTGTTTGCCGTTCTGCGTTCCGAAACCAAGAAACAGCTGGTTTTCCAGAGAGATGCTGAATCTCTGTAAGTTTCTGAAACATTTTTATTGCTTCTATTTTGAGGTTTCGTTTATCGACGATATGTCTGTAGTTCAGTCGACACTGGTGACACATCCAGTTCACGGGGATGCTTCCTGAAACATTTTTTTTTGCACATGAAGTATGTCCAATGAATCTTTTTTAGCAAAATTTACAAAATTTAATATGTGCCATATTTTGAAAGATATTCTACTTATTACTCACTAAAAGCTATCACCTTTCAAAAGATACAAAGGAATGAGTCAAATAACAAGCCTTAGTTAAAGGATACTTTTGATAACAGTCAATTATGTATTGACTCCTCAGTACAACACATTGTCTAGATATTGTGTATTAAACCAGACCTAAAACTTCACAATTTGAACCCCCCTGGTTAAAAAAAAAAAAATGACAGTACATTGGAAAAATCTACTGTCTAGAAACGGATTGCCACATATCGTATTTTCCTTGGATAAATACAAGAGGAACGTTAATTGTTTTTTTTTTATCTTCTAGCAAACAGTGCAATCCACTTTCATTTAGCTCTTGTAAACAGCCAGAACTTCAAAGCCTGTAAAACATGGCTTCTCTAGGCAAAACGCCACGGCGATGTACTTCTGGTGACCTTGGAAACCACAGAATGGCTGGTACAGTTTGGCAACACAACATGCTTAGCAACCTTTTACATAAAGAGCAGACACTAAGTAAGTATGAAGACTATATGCATCCAAAGAGAATTCTAATTGGGGGAGGTTGGTGGTGGGGGGAGGGGGGGTGGAGGGAGGTGGGATGGGATGGGGAGGGAGGGATCATGAAGAGGTGGGAAGGAGGGAGGGAGAATTATTGTGCTGAGAGTGGTATACTGTACATATTAATTCCAATAGGGCTATCATACAGGAAAGAGAAAACAGGCAAAATATCTCATAATCCTGTCTTTGAAGTAGGAGGGGGGGGAGGGTTATTGGGGTGAGGCGGGAGGATTGGAGTTGGCTCCCATTTGGTATATACAGGAAACCCAATCTGAGCTATTGACCAGAATTATATAAGCCAATTGACTTGACAGTTGCAAAATACACAGCAAACTAACAATTACCATAACCATTCTCAGCTCAGGAAGTATAAAACTATGTTCCACTTGGACACTTTGCGTGGTGCGGGGTGTGTGGGGGGGACCAGGTGGAAGGGAGAGGATGAAAATCGATCAAATACACTGGTTAAAACTTACAGTGCTGCCGGAGTTTACAGAAATTTTGACAATACTTACGTCGTGAGGCAAACGCTATCAGGGAATGGGATGCCTAGTTTGAATTGTTTCATTCCCTTTTATAAAGTTATCTTTGGTTGTCTTAAGTTTGAAGATACAGGAAAATCTTTTTCCTTTATCAAAAGAATGTCCAGAATAGCTCCTCTCGAAAAACAATTTTGTACGGTTGAAATATCATTAAGTAAGAAATGCACTCATACCTACGACTTTGAAAAACTGTAAGGTGCAAAGCCTCAACCTCTAATGTCCGTTTGTAATGCGATAATACCATTGTAATGTGATGATACCATTAAAGACTTGTTTTTCCCTTACGAGAGAAGAGTAGAAATAATTGAGTGCAATATAAGGTAGAGAAAACTTACACTGACGTAATCTAGGGTTTGCACGAAATGCTGGCCGACTGCATTCGTCCTTCATTTTGAGACTTCATCACTACAAACATTTCTAAAAGCTGACAAAAGTACTGCTTTTTGTACAAAACAAATACTGATCAGGGGTGTGAACCCAGAGAAAGGGGTCTAAAAATTATTTTGGCACTAAAATACAAACGCAAGAAACAATTATTTCATGCTCTACGATGAGTAAACCCCCTCCAAACCTGTAGCTCCTAAAGGATCAAAGTTCCATTTTGAAAATACATGGTCTCCTGGCAAAGGTCCGTATCGGCCCCAAAATTTAAGAATGCGAAGAGTTTTGAAAATGACTTTCCTGTTGGTTCTAAACCTCCAAATCAATTCTAGATGCGAGGGAGTGGTGAATTAGACAGCCCATTGTCTCGGTGAGGTAGCACTGGATTGCATGATAAAGTGACCATTTCCAGACTCTCTAGCATATTTTAAGGTCACCTTGAGTTGAAAGCCATTTTTTCTTTTGGTCTTCTGTTCTTTTCTTCAAACTAAAAAAGTACTACAAAACGGTAAATAGAATACTGGAAGTAAACAATTAACCTGCCGACATTTCCTGAAGTCAATTAAAATATATCGATACATATGTCCATTTTAAAAGTCTGTATCGTAAAACTAAGCATTTCAGTTTCTCCCGGAATTGTCTTTGGATATTAAATTTATATGAAAATGGTTACCGGCCCGTTACGTGTCAAAAGTCCGGTACCCATCCACAACCTGTGCATAGTTTATTGCAGTCCGGATGGCCGTCCTTCTTCGGACAATTCTTCTGCCTGGCTTCCACGATGAGGGGCAGATTTACGTGGGTGCCATCGCAGAATGGCGGCGACTTTGTGTGGCAGCAGTTGCATATCTGATAGACGGTCTGTGGTTTTTCTGGAACGTGCCACTTAACAGAACGAAACCCTGTTTTTTTGTGAGAACCTGCCCCACGAAATAAACAGACGAGAAAAACCCTGATGAGTGACTGTGTGACCCAATAAGAGAACATTTGAGTTTTTCTCGAAAAAAAAGAAATTATAATGAACAACAGAAAATATGACAGGGATAATATTAATAATTATGAATCTTCTGAGGTGATAGGATTAAATTCCATCTTAAAATACATAGCCCAAAAATTTCTTTGTACTTCTCAAATATGGAAAATTTATGTAGAATTGTGTGAAAGGAGGTAGAAATTATTTTGATATAGTCATCAGCAAGACCGCAGGTTACGTACATTTAAACGGTCTGTCATAGTAGATCTTATGGCATTAAAGGGGTGGTTACCAAGGCTGACAATTAACAAAATATATTCAACATGGAGCTTGTGAAACCAAATGCATTGATGCAACTCTCACTTTGATAGCTCGTTCCATTGTTGAGACATCAAGGTGTGAAAATTGTTCATTTTATTCCTTTATTATATATTTATTCTCTATTACTTTAATACATGGCGCAATATTTTGTGACGTCATTTAGTACTTGGGCAACACCTCAAACTGTCTTTGTGTTTCTTTAAACTTCAATGGTTATATAATAACCTTGGAAAATAATTCAATGTTGTGATACTGGATGCTATTTTTCATGTTGGTACTGCATTATCACATAACTTCATCAAAACTAATCAGTAAAGTAATTTCTCTTATGTAGGGATCCTCATTGTATAAGTGGAAAACAAAGACAGTTGGAGGTACTGTACTTGTATGACATCACAAATTATTGCACAATGTACAGTACTTCTGAATAAACAAAAATCAATCGTTTTCAAAATTTTATTTCTCGGCCAATTTATTAGAGTAACATCACAGAACTTTCAAATAACCTTTGTAAAGATGAACAGCTTGAAACCCAGAATAGATGGGCAGACAAACACTTGGACTCATGTTGTTGTTTATTGTGGGGTGGGGGTGGGGGGGGGGGGGTGGGAGGTGCCAGAGAAACATTGGGGAAAGGAAATTTTTCGTCTCATTTTCATAATATACTGTACTTAAAGTAAAGTGAAGACCTCAAAAGAGGGCCTGGTGACATGACTGTCCCCCTGGGACCCGATCTCGTTCTCAATGCCGCGGGGGGCACGTACTGTAGATGTCTTGACAGAAAACTGACAAGGTGCAAGCATGGAAAACCAGTTTATCATACAGAGCTGCATATACCTAATAGTGAGAAAACGGAGAGAGCGACGGCATGCATCTAGTGATGTTATCATGCCCTTAGTTGTACACTTGTAAAGGGTTTCGTACGTACCGTCACACCAAGGCATCTTCTTTGAAAGCCCACAGGCACACCATTTCATCTTCTTGCCAGGTTGCAGGTCTCGTATATTTGATGGTCCGTACTGTTCAGAGAAAGAAGATCGAATGACTTGCAATCGCTAGGGTGCTCAACGGATCTTCCCGATGTCGCAGAAGTGCAACGACTTATCGGTCACGTCTTATGAGCTCAGACTCACTGCTCTCGTCAGTGCATCTATGGAATGCCAAATGGGAAACTATTCTGTTGAACATTGTCTTAATGTACAGTTGTTGTAAACATTGCTTTCTTCATCCTGTTGTTGTACTAAATTTATATTGTCATCTCTGCAATTAAATTAATGATGTTTTTAGACTTGCAAACCCAGTCATTTCTTGAAATAAATTTACTGAATGATGCATTAAGTTTTAAACAAGGACAACTTGTTTACAAAATTCAACAACAGAATAAGAAAACAACAACAACAACAACCTAACATTTGACAACAACAGAATGTTTACCATTTCTGCATTCTTTACTAGTCCTGTAAGCTTCCAGCATCATCAAATCAAGAACATTAGAGTCACTATTACAATAGATCTATGCAAATGAGCTTATCACCTTAATATGCCTAATAGTGTAACACATTGCAATTGTCATATACTTACAATTACTGTGAAGAAGATCCTGCTAGGATCGAAACGTCAGACCAACTTACTTTTACACATTCTCTTACACAGGTTCTTTAGTGGATAAGCAGTTTGCTAACAGTTTTATTCTTATTTTGTTTTTGTACTACTGTAACAGTCTACTGCTCTATTCCTATAGTGTGTAATACAGCAGCGCAAGTGAATGGAGTCAAAATGGGTGGGGATGAGGAAGGGGGAGAGGAAAATACTATATAAGCCTTGTTACCTAAACACATTATAACCTAAAAGTCCTAATAAAAAACATTTAAAAATTGCAACACACTGAGAATCACTGAGAAGTCCTAATGTACAGTAGTTAAAAATGGAAAACTTGGCGATGTTTCAAGTGTATAAAATGACAGGGTTTATTTCAAGAGTAAATAAGAGAAATTAAGTTTATTAAAATTCACTTTTCACATTCTACCGAAATAGTTAATATATAGGATCATGTGCATAAAGACCGGACATAGTGCAACACTACACTATATGGTACATATGATAGACACGCAGACACATCCTACTGGGTTATAAAATTAGACATCCATTTTGAATAACTTCCTGTCATAAGTTCAGTATTGGTTTTGAATCACATTATCTCTTTTGCCTGAGCTCAAACTCACATGATGTATGTTGCAACATAATGTGAGTGACAACTTTTAGAGACAGAGCTAGTATTAGTCTGTACTTTCCTTTTTTTCAGGATCATGTGAGAAATTTTTCATGATCGGTATTCACCGACCACAGAAGCAGAGTTTTACTAGGACAGGGAATAAGGGATGCTGTTACAGTAGTTGAGAGAACACTTGAAAAGAGAACAATGGAACTTATCAATCACAAGATATTAAATGATAGTAAATAACATAAAGGTCTTTAAATAAAAGGTGACTTCTAAGACACAAGTTAATTTTGATATGGCGTGGACTGTTTAAAGGTATGATGTATTGGCCACAAATATGCTAGATATTCCAATTTTAAACTGTTTTTATTACAACCTTCGAAGGAAATTTTCCCTTACTAGAACATGTAGTCATCATGTGTGTTCCTTAAAAATGTCTAAGAACAATTTGGAGACTAAAGACCTCCAGGAAAGTACTATTTGAAAACTTCTAGCAATTTATAACGTGCTATAATTTGGGGCCTATACTGACTACCTTTAAGTTGCATTGATTTCAGTCCACAGTGTATTTCTATACCACTTTCACTGTTCGAGAGGTTGCCCTTTAAACATTTGAAGCTTTGCAATTAAAAGTAGCCGGACTTTACGTAGTCTGACACACAGACCATATATGGTCAGTTGCACAGATGCAACTAAAAGCTCAATATTAGAAAAAAATGGTAAACTTTTCATGGGCTCCTTAAATAAGATGTTTAAAATGCATTACAAATTGGTCAAGGAAAAAAAATGTTAAATGTCACCCAAGGGTGATCTATTTTTCATGAGAAGCTAAACGAACATTTTTGATCGAGTTGCTAGAATTTTATAAAAACAATGGACTAAGATTCAAATATTTTGACCTGTACTGATGGGCAGACATCAATCAATGTAGTCTTAAAGGAGCATTCCCCCCAGAATAAGCAACATTTTACAAGTAAACATCTTGAAAACCAAAATAGCTTAGAAATTTAGCACTCATTTTTTTCTTAAATACTTTTCTGGACTTTGTTGCTTGCTCCATATATCTAGACTAAATTCTGCTTTAGTCATCTTTTGAGTCATTTACATAGATGTATTATTAGTATATTTACTGTAAAAATGTGTTACTTGGCTTTTTGATGAGTGATTTCTTTCTACAACTGTGCAAATTCAAGAGACATGAAATACAAATATTTTGCTGGTATCCTTCAAAGCACAGGTGCTCCCAACTTACTGTACACAATTATACAAATCAAGACAAAGGCATGAAGATCTCAGGGCTATGTCACTGCTTGGTATTTCACCAGCAGCATTCGGTGAATGGATTGAAAGACTAATCTGCTTGAATATTGGTCAGAGTGAACACGTACTGTAGTCTGTAACGATATTGCAACTTAGTTTAAACAACAGATTTGGCTTTAGCTACTTTGGCAAAGGTCAGTAAAACTATGTGATCAATTGCTGATGACTTACTGTAGTATATGCCTAGATTGAGGTTGGACAAGTTTCAAAGTACGATGGAAGGGCCTGTGCTTTGGAGCAACATTTAACAAGTTGATTTGGTAAATTTAGTTGTTGTTGTTGTTTGGTACTGAAATCCCATAAGAGAAGAAAGAAATTAGGGTTGCTATTGAAGCACCAGCAAGACAATTTTGTCTCTAGCTGGGGGCTGAATTCCTACGATTACTTACTGTAGTAGTTAGTTAGCTTGACATAGGCCTAGGCCTACTTCCGTTTGGGAAAGTGTAAAGCAAAGAAATGTTTGGCGTAACAGTACTTTTTGAGGATGTATATGTCTCACTAAAATGTCAAATGTTCCAATGCAAAAGTTCTGAAGAGCCCTTGCACTATATCTTTCTCTTTGACATGGACCGAACGTTACTTTTACTAGTACAGTAGCAGTAGTACTTGATACATTAGGTGTAGGCTAGCAATTATCATACAGATCTGAACGTCATTAGCTTAACATTAGGCAAAGTTTAAGTTAAAGTGTTATGGTGGCCTAGGCTATCACATAACATGAAAATTTCAAAGGCATTCGTAGAAGAAAAAGTTCGTTCTTCGTGTACCCTGTGTACGGCAGGCCACATGTCTCTCTCCTCCTCATCCTCCTCCACCGCATCTTTGCTTTTTACTTCCACGCTTTGCTCTGCCCTGCCTGTTTCGTCCCCACCTTCAGACGAAGCCATTTGACTCTTCGTTGTTGGTTGACCAAAATGTGTCCGATATTATGTGTTGGAGGGTGCACAGATATTCACCAAAATACAGTCTGTTCAAGAATCAAGTGTGTTATGTGACATATGCTTTTATTTGCGTGAGAATTCACAAAAGTGTGACACGGCCGTGCACTTATTCAAGTCAACCACACAATTCATTCCCTCCACACACAAAAAACAAAACGAAAAAGAGGTACGATTCGATAATAGAAACATGCTAAGTCATATTATTTCTTAATTTTGCTGTGTCATTGTTGGCTGGCATACGGCCACCCGCTCGTGGTCTTTACTTCTTTGTTACCACCAGTTACTTATTACATGGTACACGATATAGTTTTAACCGGAAACCTTTTTGACAAATAAACTTTGTATCAGTTGACACACTACAACATGTCAACATGTGGATTTAGCTGCCTGAATTATTTTCTATAAGTAAGGTCTCTTCCATCTTTGAGTTATTTACCATCAGGCTCTTTATATGTAAACACTGTGTGGAAATATGTTCATGTCTACAGTGAAGTTAATCATACAGCGTTCACACAAAGTCCCTCATACAAGAAAAAATACGTGGCAGGCGTTGCAGACTCTGGTAAACAGAGGTCACTTTACGACCAAGGCAGGTCGATTACGTAATCTCAAGAAGCTTTCCAAGATAGCGTGCTATAGTTGGGGTCTATACAGCAGACCTTTTAAATGGTTGATCGCCATACGGTATTTTAACTGTGTAGTTTATTAACTTCAAAGAAATACGAAGGTATAGCTAAGCTAACGTGCTACTGGCTTAAACTTCGTTCATTTTAATCAAACAATGTTGTGTCTGAATGTTTTCTTCCTTGTTTTCCAGGGGCGGCGGAACTGAGGGTTCAATGAACCGGGGGGGGGGGGGGG